>OW203763.1:46639104-46698782 GCA_934045905.1 Leuctra nigra
AATCACTTTACATAATGGATTTTACCTTCTGAATGTTTGAAAATCGTTCGCTGGGAGTATTGGTATTGATGCATGACAGAGGGTCGACCTACCCATGCCCTCCCTCGAATTTACGGTCCCCTCGGACCGGCCTCCCCCCTCGAGACGGATGTCTCCCAAATCGGATCCCACCGGCCCGAACCCTCATTCTGGCCCCATTCTGGCCTGGACCCTTATTCTAAAACTAAACATTTTCCTTATTCGTCCCGAATCGAATTCGTGAGAGACGAATCCGAGATATTGGTATTCTGCAAGACAATATTCAAAATGGCGACCCGGATTCGATTCGTGTCTGACAGGATCAGATTCGTCAGCTGTTTGCTCGCCGGATCGGGATAAAAGTTAGGTTATTTGGGCACTAAACTATACCAATAATTATTATTGTGTGTATATTTACTGTTATTTCTTCAAATAATCGTCCAATAACTGTTTGAAATATACATAATATTATTACATACTTTCGTAATAATGTCCTGCTTCATTTTGAATGTTATGTGATGTGTCAAACACGGAGAGTTGATAAAATGACAAATGACAATCAAACCAATGTGTGAAGTATGTTCCGTACACCGTGATCAAAATTCTCTATTCTCATTGGTTACCGATACGTCGGTAAAACAAGTCTCTACTATATCTGCGTTATTTCGTGAGAATAGCGCGTCCCGATCCGTTTGCTGTTGTAGAATACGAAATGGAATCATATTCGGTTCAGCCGAATTGGGAACACACGAATCTGATCCGGGACGAATCAGATTCGGCTCGGCCGAATACAAAAGTAAAGTTTTAGAATAAGGGTCCTGACCTTCCCACCAGTGCTGGACTCCCCCGGACTGGGTCCCTTTGGTTTGGTCTTTAGTCTTTTGTCGACGTGCCTACTACTATTATACTCTACTGCATGACAAGATGCAGTTTTACGAAACAAATTAATTTCATAATTTTATTTATTTATGCATACAAATAAATGTACACTCTAAAAAATATTAATATAGACTTGCCCTTTAAGCGCCAGTTTTACAATACTATGCTAAATTTTAAACAGTTGATTAGGACTTAATTGGCATGGCAACAACCAATTACTAAACTTGGTACTGGTTTTAGCAGAGAAATGAAAAACCAGAAGACCTAAGTAATAATAATGTCAATACATGAAAAACTATTGAGGAATATTTTGATCAATCACCAAGTATTTTCCGGTAGAAAGAGCTTTCAAGATGAAAGTAACGAGGAACGTTGCCGAGATAATGAGAGCTCTTACTTGAATTTCTCTGAGAGGCGAGCGAGTGTAACTGTAAGAGATTCAGTCTGCAGCACAGAAGACAGAAGCCTACAGGATCCTTTTCGATCCAAATCTTTCATTTCGTTTTCACTGTTCAGTGTTCTGCAACTGCTATTGGCAAACTGTTGAATGTTTATGATATAAAGAAAATGTAAGGATGCACGGTTGAAAGGAGACGGTTGTGGCCTATTAAGGGAACTATCCCAGCATTTGTCTCTAGACTAATCATGAATCATGTAATCATGAAAACCTGTCACTTACTTCGTATGATATCCAGCAATAAAATGCCAATTATCAATAACAGAGGATATTTCATAGAAGGAGAAAGAAATTGCTCTTCATGTAAACATTAATGTGCCTGTAACAGAATGTGACAAATGGTGTGACCGTGGCTCCAGATCTCATTTCCACTGAAATTGTTCGATATAATTGCATTGCACATGTACAATGCAAAGCTCTCTGGGAATAGGTTATAGAAGCAGACGTTAGGAGCAGGCGCGTAGGAACTAAATTTGCAAGGGGGGGAATAATATTGTAAAATAACTTGAGCGGGACATACTAATGACTACGAAGACAATGGGGGGTCTGGGGGGTGAGCCTCCCAGCAAAGTGCGGGTCCGGGGCGCATGGCCCCGGAAAATTTTCGAATTTCAGGCATCAAATTAGGTGCATTTCTACGCGATTTTAACACTTTTTATACATTTTTTTTTTCTTGACACATAAATGTATAAGAACAAAGGGAGGGGAATTGAATCACAAGGGGGGGGGTTCCCCATCCCCCCCCCCCTTCCTACGCGCCTGGTAAGGATGAAAAGGTTTAGGAATGTTTTATAAGATCTATTGATGAACATTAGTTTTTAAGTATACCTTACCTAACCTACATAATTATTTATTCAAATTCTATATTTCCTTACCTTTAATTAAATTTTATATATCCTTGTATATTTAGGTATTGTACTATATTTACTGTCATATTCCATTTGTTAATTAGTGTTAAGTTTATATTATGTATTCCTTGCCACCTGTAACTGTACTATTTGCAAGATGTAATAAATAAATTGAATTGAAAAAAAGGATAAATATCCCCAATGCGTACTGCGAGTGCAGCCGACTTCTATTCTTAATCTTGTCGAGAATTTTCGAGACTTGCACAGCCCTAATATTTCCTGAATATTATCGTCATAAATTATATCAATTTTTATTTTTTTTTACAAATATATTTTACCAATGTAATTGTTAACAAAATAAGGCTTTGTACGAGTATTCAGAACAGTTTAATGAAAATAATTCCATAGCTTGTAATGGTTTATTAGATTTACTTTGTCCTACAGACGTATAGTGCCCGAAAATTAGTAAAATTATGGCACTAAACATCTGTTGGACAAAATAAAACTAATAACTTATTCCAAACTATGAAATTATTTTCATTGAAACCGTTCTGAATACGCGTACAAAGCCCTATTTTGTTAACAATTACATTGGTAAAAGATATTGTACTCCAGTCATTTTACTGAAAAAAAGGGTCCAACCCCAAACTAATTGTTTCTAAAAATGTTTTTTGACAATATTATTGAGGTCTACCCACATAACTTATAAACGAAAGTTTACCAAATTTTGGGCCGCCATTTTGTTTTTATCAAGTGTTTTGTCAAAATCACCATTTAATTTTTCACTTGAAAATGTGAAGCAAATTTTTACTTTTAATATTTTTTTATTTTTTTGCAATGTTTTGTGCAACTCTAAAAAAATAATCAGCTTGATCGCATTCATTGTTATCCCATGGGGTTATCCAATCATATTCATTTAAATACAAAAACATCAATTTTATTAAAACTGCTCTAGTCAAGTCGTCATTTAAGTTATCGACTTTATTTTTGCACTTAAATATTCCTCACTTGATACACTATGACATATAAAAAGTTTGCCGAAATCGGCTATTTATAGCCATTTTTCTCACGGCATTTTCCACTTACATTGACAAAAATTTTGTTTCCACATTCATTTTGCGATTTAATCATATATCATATTTTTTAAACGACCTTCTTTAGTCAATAGTTTATTTCACAATCGTTAGATTTAAGTAAATTTTTAATATGTCATAATGTACCACGTGATGTACAATTTCTGAAAATTTTGTGCCAATAGCTCAAATGGCTGTCGTTTTAGAGCCGTTTTGATTTATTTGAGGTTATTTGCAAAAAGGAAATTACCTGCCAAATAACAAAAGCAATGGCAACAATTATTTTTTCTCGATTCTCTATATTTCCAACAATAATTAATCACGTAATAAATTAACCAGAAATTCAAACATTATTAGAATAAAAATTAATACGTGATTTCTACAAAATTATCTGTAAAAACAAAATGGCTGCTCAAAAATGTATATAATTTTTTTATTTGTTAACTATATTTAACGGATCAAAATAGTAATTATTTTATTTTTATTTTCAATTAGCATGTGCTTTAAATCGCAAAATGAATGTGGAATCAAAATTTTTGTCAATGTATGTAGAAAATGTCGTGAGAAAAAATTGCTATAAATAGCCGATTTCGGTAAACTTTTTATATGTCATAGTGTATCAAGTGAGGAATAGTTCAGTGCAAAAATGAAGTCGATAACTTAATTGACGACTTGACTATAGCAGTTTTAATAAAATTGATGTTTTGGTATTTAAATGAATATGATTGGATAACAATGAATGCGATCAAGCTGATTATTTTTTTGGAGTTGCACAAAACATTGCAAAAAAATAAAAAAATGTTGAAAGTAAAAATTTGCTTCACATTTTCAAGTGAAAAATTAAATGGTGATTTTGACAAAACACTTGATAAAAACAAAATGGCGGCCCAAAATTTAGTAAACTTTCGTTTATGAGTTATGTGGGTTGACCTCAATAATATTGTCAAAAAACATTTTTAGAAATAATTAGTTTGGGGTCAAATCATAAAGTGACTGGAGTATTGATAAAAATCGATTAAAAAAAATCTTCAAGGCCGCGCTCACTACTCAGCCATCTTAAGTCGATTTATTTTGCTCGTGTTTTATAATTCGAATGGTTGATAGCTTGACATTATTCAAGAAATATCTTCAATATTTAAGTTTGAGTCATGAACCGATGACCTATTGTTTCAGCTGCATTCTGAATATAGAAGCACATACCGATGGCACGAGTACACGGGTCCTCGGCAGGAGGTGGTACGTCGTCCGCCCCAGCCCACAACGACACTGACGGCCACCACTGCCTCTGCGACAACCACAGTGCCGCACGCCACTGCTGTCGTCACTGCCCCAGCAGGTCAGTACTCGCCACTCGGTCACTTCCAAGCATATCATAACCTCGGCTCATAACCTCATAGCACGCCACTGCTGTCGTCACTGCCCCAGCAGGTCAGTACTCGCCACTCGGTCACTTCCAAGCATATCATAACCTCGGCTCATAACCTCATAGCACGCCACTGCTGTCGTCACTGCCCCAGCAGGTCAGTACTCGCCACTCGGTCACTTCCAAGCATATCATAACCTCGGCTCATAACCTCATAGCACGCCACTGCTGTCGTCACTGCCCCAGCAGGTCAGTACTCGCCACTCGGTCACTTCCAAGCATATCATAACCTCGGCTCATAACCTCATAGCACGCCACTGCTGTCGTCACTGCCCCAGCAGGTCAGTACTCGCCACTCGGTCACTTCCAAGCATATCATAACCTCGGCTCATAACCTCATAGCACGCCACTGCTGTCGTCACTGCCCCAGCAGGTCAGTACTCGCCACTCGGTCACTTCCAAGCATATCATAACCTCGGCTCATAACCTCATAGCACGCCACTGCTGTCGTCACTGCCCCAGCAGGTCAGTACTCGCCACTCGGTCACTTCCAAGCATATCATAACCTCGGCTCATAACCTCTTAGCACGCCACTGCTGTCGTCACTGCCCCAGCAGGTCAGTACTCGCCACTCGGTCACTTCCAAGCATATCATAACCTCGGCTCATAACCTCATAGCACGCCACTGCTGTCGTCACTGCCCCAGCAGGTCAGTACTCGCCACTCGGTCACTTCCAAGCATATCATAACCTCGGCTCATAACCTCATAGCACGCCACTGCTGTCGTCACTGCCCCAGCAGGTCAGTACTCGCCACTCGGTCACTTCCAAGCATATCATAACCTCGGCTCATAACCTCATAGCACGCCACTGCTGTCGTCACTGCCCCAGCAGGTCAGTACTCGCCACTCGGTCACTTCCAAGCATATCATAACCTCGGCTCATAACCTCTTAGCACGCCACTGCTGTCGTCACTGCCCCAGCAGGTCAGTACTCGCCACTCGGTCACTTCCAAGCATATCATAACCTCGGCTCATAACCTCTTAGCACGCCACTGCTGTCGTCACTGCCCCAGCAGGTCAGTACTCGCCACTCGGTCACTTCCAAGCATATCATAACCTCGGCTCATAACCTCATAGCCTCGCTGTTGCTTACAAATAATATTGTACGAAAACAGAATGACTAGTTTTTGAGCTCACATAATAATTTTTAATTAGATATAATAAAAAAAAGGTCATCAGGAGGTCGATTATAGAGGAAGGGGGTCTATAATCTGTTGCTTGAGCATTGTATCTGGAGGGAGAGGGTCAATAATCTGTTGCTTGAGTATTGTATCTGGAGGAAGGAGGTCTATAATCTGTTGCTTGAGCTTTGTATCTGGAGGAAGGAGGTCTATAATCTGTTGCTTGAGCTTTGTATCTGGAGGAAGGAGGTCTATAATCTGTTGCTTGAGCATTGTATCTGGAGGAAGGAGGTCTATAATCTGTTGCTTGAGCATTGTATCTGGAGGAAGGAGGTCTATAATCTGTTGCTTGAGCTTTGTATCTGGAGGAAGGAGGTCTATAATCTGTTGCTTGAGCTTTGTATCTGGAGGAAGGAGGTCTATAATCTGTTGCTTGAGCATTGTATCTGAAGGAAGGAGGTCTATAATCTGTTGCTTGAGCATTGTATCTGGAGGAAGGAGATGACTAATGTGTATGTGTTTGCAGGAGCGATGACTCATGTGTATGTTTGCAAGTGCGATGACTGATGTGTATGTGTTTGCAGGAGCGATGACTAATGTGTATGTGTTTGCAGGAGCGATGACTCATGTGTATGTTTGCAAGAGCGATGACTGATGTGTATGTGTTTGCAGGAGCTATGACTCATGTGTATGTTTGCAGGAGCGATGACTAATGTGTATGTGTTTGCAAGAGCGATGACTCATGTGTATGTTTGCAAGTGCGATGACTCATGTGTATGTTTACAAGTGCGATGACTGATGTGTATGTGTTTGCAGGAGCGATGACTAATGTGTATGTGTTTGCAGGAGCGATGACTCATGTGTATGTTTGCAAGAGCGATGTCTGATGTGTATGTGTTTGCAGGAGCTATGACTCATGTGTATGTTTGCAGGAGCGATGACTAATGTGTATGTGTTTGCAGGAGCAATGACTAATGTGTTTGTTTGCAGGAGCGATGACTGATGTGTATGTGTTTGCTGGAGCGATGACTCATGTGTATGTTTGCAGGAGCGATGACTGATGTGTATGTGTTTGCAGGAGCGCTGACTCATGTGTATGTTTGCAGGAGCGATGACTGATGTGTATGTGTTTGCAGGAGCGATGACTCATGTGTATGTTTGCAGGAGCGATGACTAATGTGTATGTGTTTGCAGGAGCGATGACTCATGTGTATGTTTGCAGGAGCGATGACTAATGTGTATGTGTTTGCAGGAGCGATGACTAATGTGTATGTGTTTGCAGGAGCGATGACTCATGTGTATGTTTGCAGGAGCGATGACTAATGTGTATGTGTTTGCAGGAGCGACGACTGACGTGTATGTGTTTGCAGGAGCGATGACTCATGTGTATGTTTGCAGGAGCGATGACTCATGTGTATGTGTTTGCAGGAGCGATGACTCATGTGTATGTGTTTGCAGGAGCGATGACTCATGTGTATGTTTGCAAGAGCGATGACTCATGTGTATGTGTTTGCAGGAGCGATGACTCATGTGTATGCTTGCAGGAGCGATAACTAATGTGTATGTGTTTGCAGGAGCGATGACTCATGTGTATGTTTGCAGGAGCGATGACTAATGTGTATGTGTTTGCAGGAGCGATGACTAATGTGTATGTGTTTGCAGGAGCGATGACTTATGTGTATGTTTGCAGGAGCGATGACTAATGTGTATGTGTTTGCAGGAGCGACGACTGACGTGTATGTGTTTGCAGGAGCGATGACTCATGTGTATGTTTGCAGGAGCGATGACTCATGTGTATGTGTTTGCAGGAGCGATGACTCATGTGTATGTTTGCAAGAGCGATGACTGATGTGTATGTGTTTGCAGGAGCGATGACTAATGTGTATGTGTTTGCAGGAGCGATGACTAATGTGTATGTGTTTGCAGGAGCGATGACTGACGTGTATGTGTTTGCAGGAGCGACTTCTGCTAGAGCTGTGCCTAACAGAGCAGATGAAGAAACTGTAGACGGTATTCTTGCTACTGGTGAGTTGCTATATTCTTCATCTAGTCGGGCGTTAGCTCGACGCTGCCAAGCACCGTTTCAATACGAGGGCTACTTTTCAAACGCGGCGAGCTTACTACCACTACTGTATACTGCAAGCGCTTCACGCTCGGGGTGTCAGCTCGCATTCAAGCAGTTTGAAATGGAAATTGAAAACCATGGTTATCGGGTATATTTAGCCACATGACAACACATACCAAATTTCAAAGTGCTGCGATCATCCCTTCGGGGTGAAATTTGGGCCTCAAACATGCATGGATTGACTTTCATGTTAGTTAGTTAGTTAGTTAGCTAGTTAGGCACGGTCAATTTGTTTGCCCCTCTCCACAGGTTGAACGGTTTGTCCTAGAAAGTTGAAATTTGGCAGAGACATAGAGTCATATTTATAGCGGTGCCCTTTGAAAGAAAATCTGGAAAATTTTGACCGGAAGTGAAGTTATTACAATTTTAAATTTTAAATATTTTAAAAGTCAAACGGGTCCATCGAGAGTTTTGAAATTTGGCATCATTAAAGACAATGTATTGCTAGACACTCCACTTCAAGAAAAAACAAACATTTTAAACCGGAAGTGGAAATTATCAATATTTACGTTCCGCCCTTCTTCTTCAATACACTCAACAGCGGCTCTTATTCCCATCGGACTGATAGCTCATGTTAGGAAGGCAGCTGGCTTCGACTTCTGCTTAATAAGTTCGATTCCCGATCCCGGAAAACTTTTTTTTCATATAATATTATTTTTTAATTTGTATAAGCGATGATATCTTCATGGATATATATTCAAATGAGATGTCCAGGGATGCTGTGAAGTTCATCAATAGACCGAAACATCGCAATCGCGGCACGCCAGTTGCCATCGTGAACACTGAAGATATCAGGGAAACAGAATATACTCGCACGTCGTTTTACGTTCCGCTATTCTTCTTTGATACAATACAGACTGTTTTGGTTTCTGTGTGGCGAATTGGCTCGATCACATGAGGCATGAGACTTCGAACACGGCGTTGACGGGTTCGATCCCCTAACAAACGTTTTATTTTTTATCTTTTTATTTACTTAAAAAATGTTTAACCTTCTTACGTATATATTCAAAATGTTAATCCGAATACATTCAACGATTACATAGTTACTCTTTTTAATATTATACTCATTAGACTATAATAATGATTTGTCAATGTACACGTTGTACGTAAAGTTGTGCAATAAAACAATTCGTGGTCATGCTTATCAACAGAATCTTGGTGGCTCAGTTACTTAACTAGAAACCACACAAAAAAGGCTCAATTACTTGGTGCATTAGGGTGTCACAGCTTTTAATTTGTCAGAATTATTTAATTATGTAAAATTCAGTTAATTAAGTAAATAGTAAAATTCAGTAAAGGCTCCATTACTAATATTCAGTGTATTAGGTGTTTACAACTTTTCATTTGTCACACTTATTTAATTATTTAAAATAGAGTTAATTTGTCAATATTGGTGGCTCAACAAGAAACAAGAACAACACCAAACAAGAAACCACACAAAAAGGCTCCATTACGTGATCACTACTTTAAGTTTCTAAAATAAATTTAATTATTTTAATTATGCTAATTTGTCAATCTTGATGGTTCAGTTACGAAACAAGAAACCACACAAAATGGCTCCATTACTAGGTATATTAGGTGTTCACAACTTAGTCAAAATTATTTCATTTTTTCAGATGTTGTATTCTGTCAATCTTAGAAGCTCGGTTACAATAAACAAAAAACTACACTAAAGGGTCCATGCAAGGTGTATTTATAGGTGTGTAAAACATTTAATGGAAATCTGTGGGTATGAGAGATTTTAATTTCATTTCATCATCCAACAATGCCTACGTTAAAAAGTTAGAATAATAAAACGCTTTTAAATTATCATGATTTATTTCCAAGCTGTGAGTCAATGTCTCATCAAGTGACATTGTTTATTGGAAATAAATAAACCTGAAACTGATGTTCCTCCTAATCTGACATTAATGAAATAAACATTGGTTATTATTATTATTTTATTTACATCTTGCAAGTAGTTTTTAACAGGTGGCAAGGAAATACAAATACAACTTAAAACAATTAATTATATATAAACTTAAAACTATAAATAACAATACTATAATTAACTCTTCCAAATCTTCTTTCTCATACTCCTATTCTTCCTCCTATCTCTGTTTCCAATCCAATGCCCGTTATTTTCTTTCTTAACTCTTTACTGCTCATGTCTTCTGTCACATCGATTTCATTTGCCAGCAGATTCCAATCTCGGATGGTTCTCATCAAGTAAGAATATTTCCCACGTCCGTCTTTGCAAACATCTCCACCAACATTCCCTTCTTAATCGTTCTTCCTTGATGCCTTTCCTTCAACCTTCCAGCCATTTCTTTCCATCCAACTTCATTCCTTCTCATTTTGAACATGTTACATAACCGCGTGATCTTTCTTCTACTCTCTAACGATTCCCATTCCAAATCTTCCATCATTTCAGTTTCACTTTCCCAAACAACAGCTACCTCGCCTCGTGCATTCCTCTCTTTTCTACATTTCTTGATTCTTCCAGTTACCCTTCTTGCAGCTACCTTTTGAACCTTTTCCAATGTATTTACTTCACCGTCCTTATATGGGTCCCAAATGGCGCCTCCATATTCTAAAATTGGTCTCTCTTTATTGTATTTTCCCCTGTTGTTATGCAGGCGAGCCTGTCGTTTAAGTTTCTTGATCTTTTCATTGTAATACAGAGGATCACTATTTTTCTTCAGCCTTCTTTGGGGAATGTGATATACCATAACGTCATCACAGATTTTCAGAAACCCATTCCACAATTCTTCAATGTTACTATCTTCAGATGCCCAATCTTGGTAAAGGTTCCTTAATTCCTCTTGAATACCTCTTCTATATGCTTTTTTGTACAACCATATCTTTGTTTCCATTCCATCTTCCACATCAAGGTTGTTTTGGTCACATTCAAGGTCAACAACAACTGCTTTGTGATCACTTAGTTCCACTTCAACTACTTCACTTCTCAGCAAAATATCTTCTGGATTTATCAAGACAACGTCTAATAAATTGCTTCGGTCCCCTTCAATTACCCTTGTGCCTTCTTTCACCACCTGCTCATAACCTTGGTTCATTATGGAATAAACAATGCCTTGCTTTGTTGTACCATCCATATCAATACCTTGCTTCCAAACAATATCAGGGAAATTCAAATCACCAGCCACAATAGTTTTACGATGCAAATCCTGGTTCAACAAACGATCATTTAATTTCTTAAGAAACTCCATTCCGTTTGCTCCACTTCTATATGCACCAACCACATCCATTGCATTGCCAGCATTAATACTTATTGTCACACAAATCATTTCAAACTCTTTATCTGTCCATAGAACTTTACATTGAAGACCATGCCTGCTGCCAATCAAAACTCCCCCTCCGTGTCTATTGCGATCTTTCCTGTGAACTGTATAATTCATCAAAGATATTTCACTGTTTCTTATGTCTTCACTTAACCAGGTCTCAACGACTACAAACAAATTAAAACAAATTAAACACGACTTAAAAAATAAATTTAAAATCGAAATTAAAAAAATAAAAATAAAGCTTGGCGCATTGAATTTGCACCGACCATGTAGACTTCTTCTATCTTCTTCCTACTTTCTGTCTTTCTTCGGCTCCTTTATCGTCATCTTCTTTCTTATGTTGCCTTCTTCTTGACACAATGCGCCTAGCTTTATTTTTAATTTTTTTAATTTCGATTTTAAATTTATTTTTAAAGTCGTTTTTAATTTTTATAATTTGTCAAAGTTTACAATGATGGTTCACTTAGATTGTATTCTTCAAATTTGGACACAACGTTAGGTTTATAGTGTTGTGCTTGGCGGCAGTAGCTGGGCGAAATGATTTCACGAATTTTAAGTGCGAAAATGTTTAAACAATATATTATTGCTTGGCCCTTCTTTTAGATCTCAATTGTTTTAAGTGGGAAGGTGCTTGGCAGTTTTTTTTACATTTTTTGTTTTTGTATAAGATTGTATTTTGATAATATTACTTTGGCGAGTTCCGTAGTCTTTCATAACACTGCCTTCATAGGGGATAGAACCATGTCAAAGTTAAAGTGAGTAGCAAAATAGATAAATCAATGTATCATGATTAGATAACATAACATCTTACTTGTAATTATTTAATTGTAACCATTTCCAATGAAAGGGGTCGGTTAATGTGGCTGGTATAAATTCATGAGACTTATTTTATAAAACTCATTTTATTTGCCTACGCTTGGCTGAATATTGGAATAAACAGTATATTCGATTAAACTATAAAAACGTGTCTTCATCATTCGGACAATAAACATATCGTGTGAGATTTGATTTGACGTCTTGAGGACGAATCAGAGAAAGGGAAATTGTGAACTTGTTACTAAAGTTGCTTAAGTACAATATTCGTTCATTTAAAGGTGCTTAAGTGCACGAAGAGTTATTAAAAATGCAGTATAAAAGTAAACATAAGAAAAGTAAGGCCGTCTGCAAATTTTGCTTATTATTCGGTCCCAAATAATTCAGCTACATGTTCGTTAATTTTCTACTCTACGTATAACGTTCGATAATTTGATCACTCTCTCTTCGGAATCCCTCTATTCATTCAGCTCTGTTAGGTATGTTTTTTGTGATAATTTTGAAATCTACTGGCTTTCATGGGTCATTGTTCTTTCATTCACATGCAAACTTTCAAAATTATACCTATAGTTTTACCTACTATCTAGAGAAAATAACATTATTCTTGGCAATCTTTGGTAACTATACTACTACACATAAGAGAGCCTGAAGTTCATATCTTCCAAACTAAAGGCAATAATTCTACTGTGTAACTCGGCCCTAGAAAGCAAACCGAAACACGGCTCATGGCTCTTTCCTTTCTCTTTATTTTGTTTCATGTTGCCTGCACGGCCCAGATCAAACAGAGGAACAATCTGTCTGAAATGATGCACACACGTCACACACTAATATCTAATATCACATGAGCGGTCACGCGTGAATAGTTTTTGAATAAGATCTTGTGATTGGATTGGTTGAAAATAGAAACTGGAACCGTTTTGACAGATCAACTTCAAATTTTGCATGGTATAATTGGGACCACATTTAAGGTGTTTTTGATAGTTTTCAGAGAATTGATCATCAACAATAAGATGGGCTAGATGGGCTGATCAGCTTGACCACGTTTGACGTTTGTGGTACCTACAAAAATAAGCAGATAGAGAACCTTGATCACATGTTGATCATTGTATAGTTGATCAAGCAATTGACAATCAACCTTAAGGGTGCGAAGAGGTCGAGTGTTGCTTTGCTTTGCTTCGCTGGATAATTCAACCCTTCTTCTGAGATACTTTTCCATACTTTCTTGGTCTCAACACATTTGCCACTACTTCCCTAAACATTGCGCGTTACTACTTACTTACTTTTATCTAATAAATTATGTAAATGTTTTTAAAAAATCGTATTATTTGGTAAAATTGTAATATTACAGCGGATACTAATTTTGTAATACGTCAGAGTTCGAGCATTATGATTGGAGTTGGGTCATGAACTCAGAACTCTGCACTGACCTGTACTTCTCAGAAGAGTCGAGCCCATTGATCGATTCCAGTGTTTTGTATGAACAAGTGTCCGCCACCTTGATTCATTTCCCGGTTGATCAATGTGTGTACTTTAAAGTGAATTTCCTCATTGAAAATGCTTGTTTATGTGATTAGTGAGTTTAAGGTACAATCCTTACAATAATAGTATTGCTAGTTTTTACAACCTATTAGGAAAACAGAATTTTCTTGATGATCGGCAAGTTTTAAGAAATCACATAACATTATCACATATTTCAGTTATGCGAAGATAACTGCCAAGTAGCCAAGTAATTACGTATGTTTACATATCGCTTTTAGACGTCAGTAATTTCCAATTAATGTTGTTCAAAAGGTTATAGCTGTGGTTTTAGGTACGAGTGGGCGGCCTTTAGTGGTACTTTAAAGTGAAGGGTGGGGGGAGGGAGGAGAACAAGTTGTTTTATGTCACATATTTTGCTGAATTAACGAACAAATACAAAAATCAACTAATATATTATTATTAATAATTTATTTGTATCGGACTAGTACATCTGTATAAATGTAACTTATTGTTAAATGCCATTTGATTTATCCTGGAGATACCAGTGATAGTATCATCGAATGATTCTTGAAGAAAAGTAGATCCCAGAAAAAAAAACTCTGCGTGTAAAAAAGGCAGCCAAGTCTCTTTACTTTAAAAAAATTCAACACCGAAAATGTCCAAATATTTAATCGTATCTTTGAAATAAAAGTATACACGCCGAGAAATACTTTACAAAAGGACTTGGCGCATCGTTTTTTAAAGACATTTTTCTATTCATAAGCATATGGCAATTATATACTACCGCCATTTAGAATTTTCTAGAATAATAGGGACACATCTTTTCAATTAAATATTTAACCTATTAAACATACCTACTATACAATATTTTCTACTTAAGTATGTATACGCGATGAAACTTGTTCCCTATGTTTGCAATAAATACACAATAGTTATCTTCGTAATATTGTTTCGTGGTCAACATATTTAAGTCTCATGCGTTATACCTTCTCATCATGAAATGAATTACTATCATTCCACATTTTATAACAATACATTTTACGAAGTTCATTGTGAATTAGTCACATTGAATTTCTATTAAAATTTTAAACTTTATACACTTGACACTTCAAAAATATATAATAGTGTTCTATAGATAGTTAGTAATTATTTGACTACGTTTCATGATTTCACTCAGTCAAGATCAAATTATGAAACGATACCCTACTTATATCACGATTAACAGTGCTATAGGAATACATATAGGGGCCCACTTCCTTGTTAACTAATTCATCCACCCTCATATTACTTATCTCCTCTTATCTACATGAAATCTACATTCTATCACCTTTCGCCATTGACAAAATTACAAAACAGCCATTACCAAAAGTAGCGGGATTTATAGGTACTGGCTCTAATATAAAGAGGAAACACATCATCATGTCCATATCGTGTCACATCCTCCCTTTGTTCATATTTACACTGTGTAGAAATTACATATTACATACGTACCTACTCAAGTCTTCTTGACTTGAAAAGATAATAGAGAGATCATGTCATAAGTCATGTCCCAACTGTTGTTACTTTCAGTCTTCCTTCATTAATTGGCAAACCAAAATTATTGAATTTGTTAATGACGGCTGGTTCACAGCGTTTATTATGAATATGTCAGTAAAATTACCCCCTGAGTAGAAAATCAGGTCTCTAATCCGTTTTTGAAAAGAGAATGGGAGGAGGGAGGGGGGGGGACTTGGATCGTTCCGAAAGTTCCTAAAGTTCGAGATAACCGAGGCACGTCTTAATGTAGGAAAAAGTTGAAGTCGCTAGGAGCAAAGTCAGGGCAATAATCCAAATCTAATTTCAAAAAAATAGTTTTTTACAAAATCTTACAACAAACCTGCAATGTTTGTTTGAGCTGAAAGGAGTAATATTAAACTACACAGATTTTCTGTGCACATAACATTAAATAAGCACCAATTCAATCATTTGGTTAGGTACATTATATGGTTAAACTTGAGCGTTCCCCGTAACATCAATTTTGTTTGCAGAAAGTGACCACATTTGACCCATAAATGTTGAAATTGTGGTTACCAAAAAATTGTTCTCCCTTAACTAACGGTTAGTTAGATAATTGGTAATAAATTCTTTTTGAAGTTGTATGAAATGTGAGGAATTGACCTGTTGCTAGACGCAATTTTAATTTTCTTGGGACGCGTCACAAGATTGTCACTCAGATTGTACTGAGTGAAAATGTCGCCCAATTCCACCTGACTCCATGCTGGCCAGGGAACCGCGGCTTCAACGTCTGCACACTGAACTTATTGAATAACCAAGAATGAAATTGAAATTTGAGAGAACTTTTACACCATGTTGCAACTATTGCCAGCGGCAAGGCAATGCCTGGATCACGGGAAACCTGGAACGATTATGTTATCCGTAACGCTTGGACAGAGCTCAAGCGCGAATGAACAGTGTTTATCTCAATGTAAGACGTTCTAAGAGACGAAGATCTTTTCATTACAAGTTGGTGAGATGTATCTATCATTCCACCAATGTAATTTCACTCTCTACATTAGATCAGGGGTGCGATCACAATCACATAAAGTAAGAACTTTCTTGCCACGGAGTCAAGCTTCTCATCACAATATTATTCACGGTCTTCTATAGGGTCTTGCCACCGTGACAAGAAAGTTATCACTTCATGTGATCGCCCCCCAGATCATATTCCTCTGGAAGAACCAGACGGAAGAGCCAGACTATCCTCAATATCCTCACTCACGTTCCCGATATTTTCAAGATTCTGCTATAATTAATAAGATAATATTTTACAAACCATCTTCTTGTTAAACGTTTATGATGGAAACATATTATATGTGAAAATCAGAGCTCTGCGTTTTCTAGTAGAAGTATAATATTGTATACGAAACAATATCACAAGGAATTAAATTATAATTGCGGTACATAATTATAAGCCACACAAACATACACAATAAACCCCTAAAGAAAATTCAATTTATTATGATTTGTTTATGAGCTTAGAGGAGAGTATAAATACACTTGTTGTTTGTTATTGTTTGACCGTCAATACTTTTTGATTCGTCTACTAAGACTGACATGACGCTGAGCCAACGTCTAAGATGCTGATTTCTTTAGAATAAAACCGTGTTGAAATTCAGAATGAAAATCACCAAGTTAGCATTCGTTGCGTATTGGTCTGAACTTTTAATTACCTATTCGATTTTCCTGCACAACGAGAACTGATTGGTAATCAATAATCATCAACACTGCCACCTCTTAGTTTGCATCTCGTTGCAATCATTGACTACAGTCTGAGTGTGTATGTAGTTGATAAGCCCACGCCCTCGCATCTTGCAATATTACTTCCAGACTACATGAATAATGGAGAGATTACAGATATTGCTATTGTAGAACACCTTCCTGTGATCATTATAATGCTGTGATGATGATAGGGATATTGTACGGACGATTATGTTTTTTCCTCATTCATAAAGCCTGATTTACACAGACAACATTTCAATCCAGCTTCGAGCTTTTCTTTCATAATTATACATGACAACATTTTCTGACAATCTCAGATAAGATGATGTACAAAAACAAAAACTTGTAAAAAAAACTGCCAAGCATCTTCCCACTTAAAACAATTGAGATCTAAAAGAAGGGCCAAGCAATAATATATTGTTAAAACATTTTCGCACTTAAAACTCGTGAAATCATTTCGCCCAGTTACTGCCGCCAAGCACAACACTATAAACCTAACGTTGTGTCCAAATTTGAAGAATACAACCTAAGTGAACCATCATTATAAACTTTAACAAATTATAAAAATTAAAAACGACTTAAAAAATAAATTTAAAATCGAAATTAAAAAAATTTAAAATAAAGCTAGGCGCATTGTTTCAAGAAGAAGGCAACATAAGAAAGAAGATGACGATAAAGGAGCCGAAGAAAGACAGAAAGTAGGAAGAAGATAGAAGAAGTCTACATGGTCGGTGCAAATTCAATGCGCCAAGCTTTATTTTTAATTTTTTTAATTTCGATTTTCAATTTATTTTTTAAGTCGTTTTTAATTTTTATAATTTGTTAAAGTTTACAATGATGGTTCACTTAGGTTGTATTCTTCACATTTGGACACAACGTTAGGTTTATAGTGTTGTGCTTGGCAGCAGTAACTGGGTGAAATGATTTCACGAATTTTAAGTGCGAAAATGTTTAAACAATATATTATTGCTTGGCCCTTCTTTTAGATCTCAATTGTTTTAAGTGGGAAGGTGCTTGGCAGTTTTTTTACAAGTTTTTGTTTTTGTACAACATGTCATATGGGGTATAAGTTTATAGCAGCTTTCACTGATCATTAAGTGTTACCTATCATTACAGTTAACGCCAACAACGTCACTTCTTGTCTAAAGTTTTCTGTTTTTCTTTCAATAGTTCCGAAGTTAGTATAACGAAAGGGTCAATTTCTTTTGGTTGAATTTGAGTTATCTCAAATTAAAATTTGTTAAAAGTTCCCAACTTGGAGTCATGTGAATAACGTAAATTGTACGTGTATTGTTCCGGTGTAGACCGGAATTTGTGCGTTCATCTCGTACTACATATTTGTCGCCACTTGGTAAACTGAAAGGTGCACGAAAGATAGATGATTGCAAATGCGTTTCCTCATTTTCAAATTCTCCCAAGTTCACTTCTTTATGTCATATAAAATCAATTGGTAAAGCGTGCAGGCTTACAGATGTTTACAACACATTTTAAATAAAATCCGGATGGTTTTTGGAAGGCAATGTAACTTAAAAGGAACTTAGTTAAGATTAACTAGCTGAGCCACCTGGTGTTTATAGTGCTGGTGGGAAGGAGTATGACGGGTGATGAAATTTACGCTACCCGCCTTACTCGCCTATGTACACGGATAGCATGGGCCGGCCTATACCTGGCATCTCCACCTCTCTGCCTCTCCCTGAGAGTTCAACTTAATGTTTACCTTTGTTCATGGCAAATACGATCGATGTCCATTTATTATTGTTGTTGTCTGCTTCTATAGGTACTTGTATACAGTTATCTAGCTTGCATTTTAATTAGTCTACTGATCTTATTTAGTGATTATTATATTGTTTTGTGATGTTGCTGTGGAAGATAATATTTGCATATTTTCAAACCAGAAAACTACTGCGTGCTATTGCCTATACTTGAAGAATATTATTGTATTGCCGATTTAAACAAGCCAGATCACTTCCGTATATATCGTTCGCATCAAAACCAATGTTCATTTCATTAGTGTCAGATTAGGAGGAACATCAGTTTCAGGTTTATTTATTTCCATTAAACAATGTCACTTGATGAGACTTTGACTCACAGTTTGGAAATAAATCATGATAATTTAAAAGCGTTTTATTATTCTAACTTTTTAACGTAGGCATTGTTGGATGATGAAATGAAATTTAAATCTCTCATACCCACAGATTTCCATTAAATGTTTTACACACCTATAAATACACATTGCATGGACCCTTAAGTGTAGTTTTTTGTTTATTGTAACCGAGCTTCTAAGATTGACAGATTAGGTACAACATCTGAAATAATGAAATAATTTTGACTAAGTTGTGAACACCTAATGTACCTAGTAATGGAGCCATTTTGTGTGGTTTCTTGTTTCGTAACT
This sequence comes from Leuctra nigra, assembly GCA_934045905.1. Lineage (NCBI taxonomy): Eukaryota > Metazoa > Arthropoda > Insecta > Plecoptera > Leuctridae > Leuctra > Leuctra nigra. The sequence continues at coordinate 46,658,279 of OW203763.1, forward strand.
GAACCATCAAGATTGACAAATTATCATAATTAAAATAATAAAATTTATTTTAGAAACTTAAAGTTTTGATCACGTAATGGATGCACGTAATGGAGCCTTTTTGTGTGGTTTCTTGTTTCGTGTTGTTCTTGTTTCTTGTTGAGCCACCAATATTGACAAATTAACTCTATTTTAAATAATGAAATAAGTGTGACAAATGAAAAGTTGTAAACACCTAATACACTGAATATTAATAATAATGGAGCCTTTACTGAATTTTACTATTTACTTAATTAACTGAATTTTACATAATTAAATAATTCTGACAAATTAAAAGCTGTGACACCCTAATGCACCAAGTAATTGAGCCTTTTTTGTGTGGTTTCTAGTTAAGTAACTGAGCCACCAAGATTCTGTTGATAACATGACCACGAATTGTTTTATTGCACAACTTTACGTACAACGTGTACATTGACAAATCATTATTATAGTCCAATGAGTATAATATTAAAAAGAGTAACTATGTAATCGTTGAATGTATTCGGATTAACATTTTGAATATATACGTAAGAAGGTTAAACATTTTTTAAGTAAATAAAAAGATAAAAAATAAAACGTTTGTTACGGGGATCGAACCCGTCAACGCCGTGTTCGAAGTCTTATGCCTCATGTGATCGAGCCAATTCGCCACACAGAAACCAAAGCAGTCTGTATCGTATCAAAGAAGAATAGCGGAATGTAAAACGACGTGTGAGTATATTCTGTTTCCCTGATATCTTCAGTGTTCACGATGGCAACTGGCGTGCCGCGATTGCGATGTTTCGGTCTATTGGTGATCTTCACAGCATCCCTGGACCTCTCATTTGAATATATATCCATGAAGATATCATCACTTATACAAATTAAAAAATAATATATGAAAAAAAAAGTTTTCCAGGATCGGGAATCGAACGCGTTATGCAGAAGTCGAAGCCAGCTGCCTTCCTAACATGAGCTATCAGTCCGATGGGAATTAGAGCCGCTGTTAAGTGTATCAAAGAAGAAGGGCGGAACTTAAATAATGATAATTTCTCCACTTCCGGTTTAAAATTTTGGGTTTTTTCATGAAGTGGAGTGTCTAGCAATACATTGTCTTTAATGATGCCAAATTTCAAAACTCTCGGTGGACCCGTTTGATTTTTAAAACTATTCAATTTAAAATTGGAATAACTTCACTTCCGGTCAAAATTTTCCAGATTTTCTTTCAAAGGTTCGTGTAATAATTGAGCGAGCGTAGCGAGCGTCACCACGGTACTCGTATGGCACTTTCTCTGTGTGTTTGTTTGTTTGTTTATTTTTTTGTGGTCACAGCCCAGGTCAAACCGCTCAAGCAATCGATCTGAAATTTTGTACACATACTAACGTAATCTATGAGATCCCTGGGATCGTTTTTGAACGGGATCCCGTGATTGGTTCAAATTTAAAAAAAAATATCTTTTGATTGGTTGTTCCAATCAATTTGAAATTTTGACTAGTCATTTCAACCAACATTGTACCCAATCATAAAAAGTTTCAGCCAAATCCTCCCATTGGTTCAAATTTGAAACCATATTTTCTGTGTTTTTTGAAATTTATACTAGAACCGATTGAACGATCAACTTATAACTTCGCATGATGGTTGGGACCAACATTAGCTGCATTTTTGACAACTTTCATACTAATCTGTGTTTAAATCCAAAAGTTATTGACATTTTACGGACATTTTGCGTGTTGGCTGTCAAATTCACGACGACTTCGACTCTTCAGTTCATGGCAAGGTAGTTAGAGCAGAAACTTTCAAACGCATATGAAACTGATAATGACCGTTCAACAGTCGATCTGATATTGTGTAGACTTACTTATATCATATGAGTGGCCCCAGGTATATTTTTTGAAGGAGATCCTGGGATTTTTGAAAATTCACACGGAACCGTTCAATCATAAAGGTTCAATCTATCAACTTAAAACTTTGCATGGTTATTTGGACCAATATTTTAGGAATTTTTTGAGATTTTTAATTTTTATACAAGTCTGTGACGAAATTCTAGAATGATTGGCTTTTAATGACATTTTCGATAGACAGAATTTCTGTTCGAGGTGTGCGCGTATCCGTGCTCGCTCATCAACGCGTTACCCAGAGCGTTTTCCTAGTTATGACTCTATGTCTCTGCCAAATTTCAACTCTCTAGAACAAACCGTTCAACCTGTGGAGAGGGGCAAACAAATTGACCGTGGTAACCTAGCTAACTAACTAACTAACATGAAAAAAATCCATGCATGTTTGAGCCCCAAAATTCACCCCGAAGGGACGATCACAGCACTTTGAAATTTGGTAGGTGTTGTCACCTGGCTAAATATACCCGATAACCATGGTTTTCAACTTTTATTTCACAATGCTTGCATGCGTACTGACCAGGGATGGGCAAGATACTTAAAAAAAGTATCTTAGATACAAGATACAAGATACTTGATTATTTGCTCTCAAGATACAAGATACAAGATACTTTCATTTAATAGTATCTTAAGATACAAGATACTATAGTATCTTAAGATACAAGATACTATAGTATCTTGAAGATACCTAAGATACAAGATACTTCAAAACAAAAGGAGAATTAAGATTCGGGAAAAAATATGAGTCAATTCAGAATTTTTTAAACTCTTTTAGGTGATAACATGGTCATACCAATTATTTATTTTTAATTACCAAAGAAACAAATACAAATTAAAGAATTTCTTCAGAAAGTCCATAGGAAGTTAGATTGAGATCTCATGCTTGCCCAGACACCTAATGTGCCATTCTCAGAAAATCGTCTATAATGGATTTTAAGGTATTTGTTTGCAAAAATATTGTGAATATTTTGACCATTTTTAATTTAAAAGTATCTTAAGTATCTTGGTAAAATAAGATACTCAAGATACTTTAAAAATATATCTTAGATACATTCATAAGATACTTTACTAAAAAGTATCTAAGATACAGATACGCAGTTACTATTGTATCTCAAGATACATATCTAAGATACTTGTATCTTTTAGATACTGCCCATCCCTGGTACTTACACCCCGAAAACGAGCGTGAAGCGCTTGCAGTATACAGTAGTGGTAGTAAGCTCGCTGCGTTTTAAAAGTAGACCTCGTATTGACACGGTGCTTGGCAGCGTCGAGCTAACGCCCGACTAGATGTTATGTACACGAACTGGAAATTTAAAAGATTTTACCACCTGATAATGAGCGGCTATAAAAACCAAAAAGACGAAAACATATATACTATATTCAACAATTATTCTATAAAACTAATCTTCTAATAGAGTTTCATGGATTGAATTACACTGAAATGCCGAACAAGAATCATAACTGAGCTGTATAAGATATTATGAGAGATGACGAACTTTTAGATGGTTTTATTTATACCATGAGCGGTTTCTGGACAATTTGGTTATGTTTAAGAGAAATAACGCCACATGAAAAAATCCTCTTTGTGAATACTTGCACGCCGTATACCCGGGCTGATTCCCTCTGCAGACCTTTCTGACTGAGTTTCTTACAGTCGAGAGAAGAAGTATCGACCGTCTCTTTCCCATCGTCCATCCTCGACACTTCATCATCTCTCAATCACCTTGACGTGGTGGTGGGGCTTAAGGGGCCGGCTCACATACGAGTTGGCCTTAACCAAGTGCAGTCCAGGGTCGACCTAGTCCCATGCCCTCCCCAAATTCGCGGGCCCCTCGGGCCGGCCTCCCCCCTCGAGATGGTGATCCCCCTGAAATCGAGTCCGACCGGCCCGAAGCTCTCCACCCCCCGGTCTGTCCCCATTCTGACCTGGCTTTCCCACCAGTTTCAGACTCCCCCAGATCGGGCCCGTTAGGTCGACCCCTCCCGATGTCCTCCACTTAGTTCAACAAAGTTAAAAGTTAAAATTAATGTGCGCAATATAACCTCGTCGTTGACGCGCCGTTAAACTCTAATAATCGAATCGAATCAATCATCTGATTCATCCATCGCCATTAGCCTAATACCAGAACAGTGCGACGTTAAGCAATTATAAAACATTCATTAATCAATCAATTAACCCAGTTAATTTTGAGTCCAGAATCCTAATTTTAGCATAGAAATGCAGAGCAGATAATTTAAATTAATTCAAATTAGTTATTCATGAATGTAAAAGAGTAACTTTAGTTTCCAAGACAGTATAATCCTATTGAAATGTTTAAATTATATTTTTGAAATATTTAGCATACTTTGTTCGAAATAAGAATATCATTGATACCGGTTCTTACAATAAACGACGACGGCACACTTACAAAATAAATAGTTGGGCGTCTATCGTCACCATATGTTTTACGGGTTAAATCAAACTTGTCGCGTCAACAAACGAGCTCAAACCTCCACTCAAAAGCCTGGGCTTTGTGATCCATGTATTATTCATTCGACCATGATTCGACTCAAGGTCATGTCGACATTATCACGTAGCAATGTGGGTGTTTTGATCATAATGCGTGCACCCAAATGCAATTTGTGCACGTATCGACCCCATGCTTTCTACGTGGCTATGATCACGTGGTCGGCCGCGTGATGCGACCGTCCCGGAAACATGAGCTGGCAGTATGAGGCGACCGGTCAACTTCAAACTGCCGGGTCTTTGGAACCAACAATTCAGTTTTTCACAATTAAGGGAATTCGAGTGATACCACGCGACTATAAATATAAAATACATAATTGGCCAAACTACTGCACTCATGTAAGAACATTTTTCCTGATTATAAATGTGATTCTACAGCTCACGTGACCCATTTCACATCCAATGTTTTGTTTTAATTTTCAATTACTTGCTTTATTATCTGGCCACAGACACCACAAAATGAGGATTTAATTTATGAAAAATCCGGGATATACAGCTTTTGTTTTCGAACGATTGGAATAAAAATACATATATAATTGTTGTAGACTCACAGAGAATTAAATTCGTTAACAGACAGAGATTTATAACTATTTAATTCCAATATCTGCGCAAAACAGCAAAAGTGTTGTTCTATTCACTAGGAAAACGCTCAGTGTAACGCGTTGATAAGCCCGAACGCGCAACACCTCGAACCGACATTTTGGAACGCACAAAATCATATATTATCCATAATGAATTTACATGTTATATCATAGTCAATCAACATAAGTAGGTACCTGATTTTAATTAAAACTGAGATTATCCATCTATACACACCGGCTACATAAAGAAAATCTGATCGAATCTGCATTGGATGAATTCCCATTCATTTCTATCACAATTCTGACAATATATTTCAAACAGTTAAAAATGTTAACAATACTTTCTGGACCGATTGGGCTGAAAATTTGTAAAAGAAGAGAAAAGTGTATAGCTATACAACATTCGAAGTTGTTCTGGCCATTTTGATTTTCGACCAATCAGAAGATATTTTTTAAAATTTTAATGCAACCAATTGGAGGGTTTGTCTGAAATTTGTATCCCTAAAACTATACAACGACCTACAAAAATGTGAAAATTTCGATTTGATAGGTCAAACTGTGTGAGCTACAGGTAATTTTCATTTTTGACCCAATCAGAGGGCAGCGTTCAAAAACAATCCCAGATTAAATTAGAATGATATTTAAAAATGTCAGATCGATCGGAAAAACAATGTGGCCTGTATCTTCGAGAAACAAAAAAAAACAAAAAAACAGAGAAAGGGGTCCAAAAGTGGCACATGACGCTCGCTGCAATCGCTCAATTAGTGGCGTTTAGCGTTGACCTATTCTGCAGCTTGACTGCGGACATGGTGACGGTTGTATGATCATGTATCCCAGAAAAAAACACTCCGTGTAAAAAAGGCAGCCAAGTCTCTTTACTTTAAAAAAATTCAACACCGAAAAGGAGTGATATCAAAAAAGGAGCCAAGTCAATGACATTTCCAAATATTTAATCGTATTTTTGAAATAAAAGAATAAACACCGAGAAATACTTTACAAAAGGACTTGGCGCATCGTTTTTTTAAAGACCTCATTCAATACTAAAAGTGGAAAGAAATTTAAAGTAGGTACATTTTCCTCTTTCTATTAGAGCCAGAAACTATAAATCAAGCTACTTTTAGTAATGGCTATTTTATAGTTTTGTCAATGGCGATAGTAGAAAGATTTCATGCTGTAATAGATAAGTAATATAAGGGTGGAAGAATTAAATAACAATTGGAAGTGGGCTCATACATATTCATATATCACTGTTAATATGGTGATATTAGAAGGGTATCTTTTCATACTTTGATCTTGACTGAAGGAAATCATGAAACGTTGTCCAATAATTACGAACTGTCTTTGGAACACTATCATATATTTTTGAAGTGTCAAGTGTATAAAGTTAAAATTTTTAATAGAAATTTAATGTGACTATGTACTTTGTGAAATGTTTTGTTATAAAATGTGGATTAATAGAAATGTATTTCATGATGAGAAGGTTTAACGCATGAGACTTAATTATGTTGACCACGAAACAATATTACGAAGATAACTAACTATTGTGTATTTATAGAAAACATAGGCAACAAGTTTTATCGCGTACGTACATATTCTAATAGATAATATTTTACAGTAGGTATGTATAATATGTAATTGAAAGATGTTTCCCTATTATTCTAAAAATTCTAAATGACGGTTGTATATCAATGGCATATGCTTATGAATCAAAAAATAAATTTAAAAAAACGATGCGCCAAGTCCTTTTGTAAAGTATTTCTCGGTGTTTATTCTTTTATTTCAAAAATACGATTAAATATTTGGAAATGTCATTGTCTTGGCTCCTTTTTTGATATCACTCCTTTTCGGTGTTGAATTTTTTTAAAGTAAAGAGACTTGGCTGCCTTTTTTACACGGAGTGTTTTTTTCTGGGATATCACTTCTTTTGTTAGTTTATTCATACAGCTTGTAGCACATGTCCAAGCAGGGACTAATTTCTTTAAAAAACTACGCCTCAACCGATTTGCTTACTAAGAAAAGTTGCGTTTGGTATAAGATGAAAATGATTATCCAAGAAGAATAGCTTAAGTTTCGTTATAATCGATCCAGCCGTTTTCGATATATGACGTCACTTCCGGTTTTCAAATAGCGGCCGAAAATAATGTCGTCTTGAATTCATAATTATAAGTCCTACATATTTCCAAAATTTGGTTGCAATCGGTACAGCCTTTTTCGATATATGACGTCCCTTCCGGTTTTAACAATGGCGGCCGAAAATAATGTCGTCTTTAATTCATAATTATTAGTCCTCCATATTTCCAAAATTTGGTTGCTATCGGTACAGACGATTTCGACATATGACGTCACTTCCGGTTTTAACAATGGCGGCCGAAAATAATGTCGTCTTTAATTCATAATTATAAGTCCTACACATTTCCAAAATTTGGTTGCTATCGGTACAGCCGTTTTTGATATATGACGTTACTTCCGGTTTTAACAATGGCGGCCAAAAATAATGTCGTCTTTAATCCATAATTATAATTCCTACATATTTCCAAAATTTGGTTGCAATCGGTACAGCCGTTTTCGATATATGACGTCACTTCCGGTTTTAACAATGGCGGCCGAAAATAATGTCGTATTTCATTCATAATTAATAGTCCTCCATATTTCCAAAATTTGGTTGCAATCGGTACAGCCGTTTTCGATATATGACGTCACTTCCGGTTTTAACAATGGCGGCCGAAAATAATGTCGTCTTCAATTCATAATTATTAGTCCTACACATTTCCAAAATTTGGTTGCAATCGGTACAGCTGTTTTCAATATATGACGTCACTTCCGGTTTTAAAAATGGCGGCCGAGAACACTGCAACCTTGAATTTATAATTATTTTCAAAGTAGGTTTACTAAATATATATTTAAAAGTATAAAGTGGTGAATTTATAGTGTCAATTATCATATTTATGACGTCATTTAGCATATTTATGACGTCATTTCCGGTATAGGTAATAGGAAAACAATCTAGTCGATACTTTATGAACGACCATCTGAATTCATAATCCCTATATTTCCGTAAAATCGGTCTTGCCGTTTGTTATATATGACGTCACTACCGGTTTCATTTAGTGGTTCCTGCCGCCATTTCCGGTACCGTTTATTTGTTTATTAATTTTTCCCAATTGATTTTTCAAATAAATAGTAGAATGAATACGCAGGAGCTAGTTCAGTTGCAATCGGTACAGGCGTTTTAGATATATTACGTCACTTCCGGTTTCAGGAATGGCGGCCGAGAACACTGCAATCTTGAATTTATAATTTGTATTGTCTATGTTACAATGTAAGCTACTTATGTATGTATTTTAAGTATAATTTGTTGAAATAAGTTAAATATTGCGAATTTATGACGTCACTTCCGGTTCAGAAAATAAGAAAATAATTATTTTTTTATTGATACTTCATATAGATGACCGTCTAAATCGAATGGCGCTAATTTCGTTCTAATCGGTCCAGACGTTTTTGAGATATGACGTCACTTCCGGTTTAAAAATGGCGGCACAAAAAATCACAAGAGGCAAGGTATCATCAGACGCCAAAAGTGCATATGTGGTAAAAATTTCAGGTTGATCGGTTCAGCCGTTTAGGCTGTGGCGGTGATAGCAACTTTTTCGGGAATCATCAGAATCATCATCATCATCATCATCATCATCATCATCATCATCTGAAGAAGAAAGCGGTGTAATTTCACGATTTTCACTGTCCGCTAGGTCGTAAACGGCATGACTGGTTGTTGTCGCGTGATGTATATGTTGTCAGGTGGGCCATAGCTCAAAATTAAGACATTTCACAACAATGAGAGATTTTCCATTGTTGAGATCCAGTAGGCCGAAAATGCCATGTTGTTGCTTACATAAAAGTAGTTGGTCTGCTCCTCAGTTTATATAGGCATTTACGGTATGTTGAGTGACTGTGAGTGTACGGTACGACTTGGCTGAGTGGAGCGACCGCTCCACTAGATTCCTAGGTATATGCTAGGGGATATTCCTTGATAATAACAAGGAATATGTATGGATAGCCGATAGACAGTGGACAGGAGGTGGTCGTGGCCTCTCTATTAGTTAGTACTTAGTAAGGAGGGACCCCAAGTCACCAACGAAGAGATCCGGAGTAACTGCCCCGGGAAACCATTGTAGACATACGCAGAGCCTGTCCAGAGCAGCTGCCAGAGCATAGCCTTGCTCCTCATGGCTTCTTGCCGGGGCGAGTTTGCTTTCAAACTAGTTGCCTATTTGCAAATAAAATGAGGTGAAAGTTTGCATGACTTTGTGACAAATTAACGAGATTTTCACGACCTTATCTTGGATTAAGTCACGCCATCCTTACGTCTCACGTTATATAAGAATGATAGGTTGTCAGACAATTTATTAATAGAAGGGTGTGGTTACTTTTGTTCCCGGAACCAGACTTTACACCCCACATTCGATATCTGGCAGGTTTCTGGCTCGATATAGTCGGTCCGATGTACTCGCGGCCCGTGGGAAGACACTTGGCATGATATAGTGGGTCCGATGTACTCGCGGCCCGTGGGAAGACACTGGGCATGATATAGTCGGTCCGATGTACTCGCGGCCCTTGGGAAGACACTTGGCATGATATAGTCGGTCCGATGTACTCGCGGCCCATGGGAAGACACTTGGCATGACAGAGTCAGTCCGATGTACTCGCGGCCCGTGGGAAGACACTTGGCATGATATAGTCGGTCCGATGTACTCGCGGCCCGTGGGAAGACACTTGGCATGCCATAGTCGGTCCGATGTACTCGCGGCCCGTGGAATAACACTTGGCATGACATAGTCGGTCCGATGTACTCGCGGCCCGTGGGAAGACATTAGGCATGACATAGTCGGTCCGATGTACTCGCGGCCCGTGGAATAACACTTGGCATGACATAGTCGGTCCGATGTACTCGCGGCCCGTGGGAAGACATTAGGCATGCCATAGTCGGTCCGATGTACTCGTGGCCCGTGGGAAGACATTAGGCATGACATAGTCGGTCCGATGTACTCGCGGCCCGTGGGAGGATATAGGCATGACATAGTCGGTCCGATGTACTCGTGGCCCGTGGGAAGACATTAGGCATGACATAGTCGGTCCGATGTACTCGCGGCCCGTGGGAGGATATAGGCATGACATAGTCGGTCCGATGTACTCGTGGCCCGTGGGAAGACATTAGGCATGACATAGTCGGTCCGATGTACTCGCGGCCCGTGGGAGGATATAGGCATGACATAGTCGGTCCGATGTACTCGTGGCCCGTGGGAAGACATTAGGCATGACATAGTCGGTCCGATGTACTCGCGGCCCGTGGGAGGATATAGGCATGACATAGTCGGTCCGATGTACTCGTGGCCCGTGGGAAGACATTAGGCATGACATAGTCGGTCCGATGTACTCGCGGCCCGTGGGAGGATATAGGCATGACATAGTCGGTCCGATGTACTCGTGGCCCGTGGGAAGACATTAGGCATGACATGATATAGTCGGTATCTTTACAGATATTGCTAGGCTATAGACTCACACTTGACTGTTAATTGTTCTGTACAGAGAGTTGTAGTTGTAGTAGGTATCATTTTATTTAGCCATCCAGCTAAATTTTGTAAGCTTGCCTACTGTCCGCTGATCCTGTATTCCTGTATCAATAACAACAAGAATCTATTGACCTGGTTGGGGCTCGTGCGTCGTTAACCTGTGTAATAGAATGTTGATATGCACTGATATAGGAGATAATTGATGATTTACATATGATATGATGATGATGACTAGATTGTGATGCGGTCTGAAGAGATCTTATGGTGAAATGGAGCTCCGAGTAATCGCTTATCAAACTCAGAATGCGTAAACTCATGATGTTTATTTATTTTACTTTTTGTTGTTGCAAACTTTGTTGCTTTTATTTGTAAAACAAAAGCAGCACTTAGAACCAATAGAAATCAGATTGTATTTCAAACGCTCTTGGTCGTTTAAAGATCTCTCGGTACATTATCTCCAAACGCATTACAATATCATTTTGTTTTATTGTACTATTAAATGATATATATTTATTAGATTATAATACATAGTAACTTGATTGATTTAAGCAAGATTTCCATGAATAGTGATCAACTGATCAAATCCAAATCTTATTTGTCCAGTTTGACACTGGGAGGACTTTTTCCAATCTCATAACAGGAAAATAAAACTACAATGAGACATCAATGAAAATACAATGCAAAAAACAATACAATACAATACAATGAAAATTGTAGTCATTTAAAGAGATTTGATGAGCAAATCGACAAATATTTGTTGTTATATCGTGTTAAAATGCAATTAAAGTGGTCCCACTGCTCCAGCCATGGTGCTTAGAATTCGCCGTAATTCATACAAATCTCTGATGAAATAATACCTCAAACAACAGCATAAAACAATTATATCTTACCGTGTGCTCCAATTATATGTTTTTAATTGAAGTTCCAATTAAACTATCCCAAAATAATTCATATTTGTAGTGCAATGTTGCCAGATTTATGGTAAATTTCACACATTGTACACATTTTCTTTCTTATTTGGCCCGTGACCCCATATTTTTAAACGGCAGTCTTATTGTAAAAATTATTATCTTTAATTTGAGACTATTTTCAATAATTTCTCATTCCTTTTGCGGTTTTAGGAGCAATAAAAGGCCAATTTTCCGGGACGATTTCAAGTCTCCCTGTGTTATCTTATGGGGGAAAAGATGATCTTCAATCAAGAATATCTAATTATTTGATACCGTAAGGGGCAAATATTTTTTGCTAGTTGTAAGTAATATGGTTTCATTAATCTTTGGTGTGAATTACAGCAAATTCTCATTCCTATGCCGTTACCCTGGAACCCCCTTAACTCAATAGTGGAATTGAAAACTAATGCAAGCGGGCCCGGACCCGCGTGTTATTGTGAGACCTCCCAAATAGGACCTGAGGAAACCCAGTTGCGACATTGTGGATTTTTGTATTAGGCAATAGTACTGGATTTAAATATAAGTAGTAGGTAGGTACCTAATTGAAAAGACGTCATTATTGAAAAATGATAACCGAAGAAAATAACTCAGATACGGAGAGACAAGAGTCAGGCTTTTAAACAAGTGCTAGTAAGGATACGTCATTGTATTTGTGGTATCGTAATATCTTCCTTATGGCATAATCCCTATGGTGAAGTATTGACCCGCCGTACTGATGCATTCCCATACTGCCGACGAAGACATGCTACGCTACGGGAATACAAGTGTGGGATCGTCTTGTTTCAATCCATTGTCACAGTTAACGTGCTAAATGGCAGTTTAAGAAATGATCCCAATCGTGCCTCCTATGTGCGCACCCCGCACCCGATAATGTTGTCGGGGGCGAGGTCGGGGGTGTGTGAGATGCACCCCAAATAGGACACTTGTGCATGTTAATTATTAATCATAATCCCTCTCAGTCTCACGACACCTAAGCCTCACATCATAATTATTAATTAATTATCCACGACATTAATTATGTGTGGCACTGTAATTCGGATAAAGCTGCTAGTGTATAAATTACGGACACATAAAATGAGACAAAGAACCACGTGAACCAATCGGGAACGTCTCAAAAGCCACGCCTCGTCTCACTTGTAACGACATAAATCAATACAATGACAGAATGAGTGAGTTCCAGGATGTAATGGATGTTTATAATCCCATAGCTTATACATTCATTACTCATCGTAACGATATAGAATTATTATCATTGTGATATATTCCAATATATCCTATTAGGATATATTCCTAATTTTCAAAGCTTCAATTTAATCACTATACGTGTATTCTGTTATGATTTGTGATAGGCATGAGGAAGGCATAAAGAGACTCGCGGTTCTTCAAAGCGTTTTCGAATTTTGTATTCCACTAATTAAATTTTAAAATGCCGGGAGGTTATTCAAGCACTCACTAAATAAAGCCACTCCACACACTTGAATACAATTCGAACAAATAAGCGATACGAGATGGAGCCACTTCTGGCAGGAAACTTCTTAGATGCACTTTTTTGTTTTGAAGTCCGTGTTTCCATAGGACAGTGAAAAAGGAGAAACAATTGAAATTTAGATTTAGTTACAAGTTTACTATTTCAGCCATAACAAACAACTAAAGCAAATTTAATATAATTTATTTATGTAAATATCCTCCTGATATCCTCCATTATTCCCCTTATGGCTAGCTAGTACCAAAGGATCCACCAGAGGTCAGTCGTGTTCCTTGTTTTCTCGAATAGATCTGGTATTCGTCGCCATCAAAATGTTAAATAAGTTTATTTAATTATAAATTATGGTATTGAACGTTTTGAGACCTTTGATTTGTGTGAATTGTGCTTGATTTTTCACATTTTCTATTATACTGTGAAGACAAAACTCAAAAATATATTTTGAAAAATGTGTATGCGTGTTTTCCTTCTCTTAGCATTTGATTTGAAGAATAATATGTCCAGCTAGGAACTAATGGAGGATGTTGAGTTGTCAGTTCAATGACCTTCCACTATTATTGACGCCATGGTTGAAGAATCCAAAGGTGTGATGATTATTTCATGTAAATTGTTCTCGAAAGAAACAGCTGAACCGTGCAATTCAGCTCGATCGCTTCGTCAAGCACAACATAGGTAGTAAAACAGGATTTTCATTCCTAGTTTTGAACAAGACATAACATGATTTATGTCACCGTTTATCGGACGTACCCTGGGATGATGCCCGGGACTTGGAAAGATTCCCATTCGTGTCGCCGCTCGCCGCATTCCCACTTGCACATCATTCCCACTTGCACATCATTCCCACTTGCACAGCATTCCCTTTGCACATCATTTCCACTTGCACATCATTCCCACTTGCACATCATTCCCACTTGCACATCATTCCCACTTGCACATCATTCCCACTTGCACATCATTCCCACTTGCACAGCATTCCCTCTGCACATCATTCCCACTTGCACATCATTCCCACTTGCACATCATTCCCACTTGCACATCATTCCCACTTGCACAGCATTCCCTTTGCACATCATTCCCACTTGCACATCATTCCCACTCGACTTCGAAACCAAAGACAAAAAGAAAAGTTTTTAACACCTCACAGGAATGACGATGTTATATCGGTTTTATTATGTCATGTCAATTCATTGTCAATTGGTATTGTGTGAGTAAGGGGTTGTTTGGCGTGTTCGGCAAGAGTCGGCAATGTTCGGCTGCTCTCGGGTATGTTCCCTAGACTTTCGTGGGAGGGCGGCAGTGGCGATCATACACTACAGTCTTCTCTGGGCTTTGCTCTGTACAAGGTGGAAATATACTGCACACTTAAAGAATCGATAAAAACCAACTGTTTAAACAAAAGTACGATTTCAAATTCAATCAAGCGATACTTTTTAATTACGGTTTTTTTAATAGTGCAACAATGACTCTAAATTTGTAAGTTGGTTTAATTATATTTATAATTGTATTTAATATTCAAAATACCTATTTATTATTAAGATTTAAAAATGTCAACGTGCATTGTAGAATGTACAATACGTAGAAGGTTTGTCTAGCGAGGGACTCAAATTAGAAAACGAATAAGAGCTGGGTATTTTTGCAATTGAAATTGATTGGTTTGAATTTAATTAAGTAACTGGCACTCCACAGCTCTGAAAGTATTCACACAGTCATTATCTCACCCCTTTATCGCGCACGCACGAGGTTCAGTTATCACTGCTGGAGATACATTTTAGAATACAACATTGGATGATATGTGCTCATTGAAGGTGATATGCAGATATCTCCACTTCAATATACCAATTCAGAATTATCTGGGTGACATTTCTATTCTGTTCGGTTTTCAATCTATTTGTTCTTCAAAAATATGTAACAATACGAATTCATATCCGGAAAAATAAAAATGTTTGTGAGTGTGAAATTAATACACACATTATTGACATTGACAGATTTTGTTTTTACGTGAATTTTACATTTTTATTTAATGTTTGGATCTTTATCTTTTAGACTTCTATGTTTTACAATATTGATTATCTTGAAATTAAACATGCACATTTTTTTTTATATAAATCAGAGCAACTCCAATAATTTCTCAGTTGTTCTATTATGATTGTTGAGAATGAATGTCTGTTTTTGCGTGGAATGATCGCTGCGAGTCACAAATCGCCGGGTATATTGGTGACAACTGCGGACACTTGCAATGAACAAGGGAATTCACTCAACAAGTCCCAGCAGTGTTGAAATAATTGATCATTACATACAGTCATTTCCTTCTTTACATCTCTCGAGTTTAAACTAAAATAGTGTGGAAATGTTTCATGGGACTCACTATCGTTGTGTATTATATTGGATACTAGCACCATGTTTCATAGCCTTATTGCAATTTGCACCTCATTATGAAGGATTTTTGCCAACAGTCGTAACAATTATTCTACATTTTTACTACGAAAAGAAATGAAAAGAAATGGTTACTCAAGTGTAACTTATTGTTTGTGGTATTGCTCTATCTTTTTCCAGCAACTGGCAGCATTTGTTTGGATGTTCATCAACCAGATTGCATTAGCATAATATCCTGACAGTTAACAACTTGAAATTATGCATGCAATTATGCAATATTTTAATATGCACTATCTTCTACATTATTTAATACGCTAAAATCCACACTGTTTTATATTTGCCCCACAAATACATCGTTAGTTATCTAGAGTTGAAAATAACCGATAGGTATTATAAATATTCTCTTTAAACATGTAATTTTGTTTTTATAATGAATGTATGACGTCAAATTGAAATAACTGATTCCTGGTATTCTTTTTTTACGTTAAGAAGCAAATAATGGTCTATAAAATAAGTAGATTTATAAATATTACTATCATCTTAAGCTGCATTGTATCCATGTTTGCGTATAATTAGAGACAATATATGTAATTTATAAAATTTAAAGAATATAAACATATTTTACTTCACTAATTTAATATATAGTTGAAGAACTGATATTGTGTATGATTTCTATCAGTTCTCTAAAAAACGATGATTCCATTCAACCGAACAAGTCATACTCATTGACATTCTAATTATTCATAGACAATATTTACAAAGCGAAAACAATTACCGAGTTTAGGCGGTTTATGTCGGCTTTGTTCATCACGTTCACGTTATGTCTATTCTGTGCTGAATCACTTTAAAATGTAAGTTAAATTATGGAATTGCAGCTTGATCAATTATACGCGCTTGTTAAGAACCAACAAAATGATCAATTCTATCAGCTATATTAAATATACCTATAGCTATATTAAAACTTCCAAAATTCACGTAAAATAAACATAGATATAAGTTTATTAAAAATAACTTCCATTCAAAAATACTTGCTTCAACAAGAAAAGAAAATATTTAGAAATATAAGAAACTAATATTATTTTATTCTGATTAATAACTAAAAGACAATAGCTTCTATGTACTTACATACCCCGAGTTAAATATATATTTGCGAGATATTATGCTTTTAACATGATATAAAATTTGATTACGGAGTATTGCCAACGAACCCTTCAAAGCCAAAACATAATTTTATACAGGCCGATTCTTCAATGCCCCGTTTAAACAAATAATAACATTTAATTGTTCATTGAAGGAACGTCATTGGTTGTTGCCCAATGACATATAAAAGCGTAATATGCCATTGTTGTCGCCATGGCAATCTAGTCCTAATAAACTGTTATAAATTTAGCAGAGCATTGAAAAACTGCCCTAACTTGACTACAAAACTGTTTTAATGTGGTTCAAAGTGTCTAATACAACTGCCAGCAACATCAGCTGCTGTGTTGTACTTCACTTGACAATGTCTAATTACTTTACAAATTCAAAGTACAGTGTACTTGTCAGCTGGTCGAGGTATAAATGTACACTCTAAACAACTCACTCCCAAGGTAAATGTTTGCTGACATAAATGCCACAAGTACGAGTCCAATTGTGCAGTTGAAATCCTGATAGTCATTTTATCGATTCAAATCCAATTGAATCTCTGTAATCGAATTACATCAAAGTTATAATTGTAACTAAAAAAAAAGTCGGTGACAGGCAAAGATGAACCCTGTTTAGCATTGCCAGGTATAGGCCGGCCCATGCTAGCGCGGGTTCATCTTTGTCTGTCACCGACCTTAATGACTTTGTGTCTGAAAGACTGCAGCCACTCTCTGTGGCAGAATCGGCTTTTGTCAACCAATAACATTTTTTTTGAATACGTATTAGTATTCAGTTAAAAATAGATTTACCCTATTTATACTTATTTAGCCCAATATAAAATGTAGCATAATGGCGGTATTTATACCTCCACGAAGTAAATTCGCACAAAACCTTTTTAGGGGAAAGTCACTTTTGCGTACGAGAACAATGGGGGTCTGGGGGTAGGGCCCCTGGACACCTGCAGCTTTGAATATATATATAATCCCGTAAGGATTATATATTCAAAGCCTGCAGGTCCAGGCGGCGTCTTTCCATACCCTAATCGAGCCCAACTCATGTGTTGAAAAAATTTAATTTTACGCGCATTTAACGCCGAATTTATTCTGTCAAACGTATAACCAAACTTTCTGAGACACTCCCTTTCATAAAGAACCAGCTTAGTGAGTTTTTTTCCGCAATATTGACGGTTTTACTCAAGTAATTGTTTACAATTTGAAAGTAAAGAACATTGTTCGGAAAGTATAGATTTAAACACTTTACCTATAGGTAAAAGAATATACAATTATCTGGAGAACAAAATTCGGACACGAGACAAAAACGCAGTTTAGTATATGCAAGAGGAGACACAGGAGCCGAAGAGGTTGATTTAAATCAGCAATAATTTATAATAATCATATATAAATTAGGACCAATATTTCAGGGCATCCTCATAGGCCTGCGCAAAAGTACAATACGTACACCAAGCATCTACTTTTGGACTTTGCATTAATACATATATATCAGACCAGATTCTCTAAAATTGTCGGCTAGGTTTCTGGTAGGTATGTACAATATACCAATTTAAGATTGTTGTTAGGTGTTTTTGTGTGACAAAACAGGTACCAGGTGCTTATGTGCGTAGGTATCTACCTACGGTACTAAGCATTGACAGTAGCAAGTCAATTAAAGGATGACATAATATAATTTGAATGGCCAGTAAATATTTTGTTCAGTCCTTTAGTCTCTAAATAGCCGTGTTGAGTTGGGCTCGATTAGGGTATGGAAAGACGCGCGTCGTCCGGGCGCATGCACAGCACCAGGAAAATTTCAAATTTTAAAATTAATTTATACCATTTCTATGAGGTTTAGACTATTTTCGCCAATTTGATTTTTGTCCAGGAAGTATTTGTTATTTTATTACAATCTTGTATTAGCAGGGGGCTCGGTAACTATATGAGCCTCCTCCACCCCCCTGAACAGACATGCTACATGTATGATGTTGACTGATAAGATGATGTGCTAGTTCCACACTCACAGACAAACAGAGGTGATGAAGAACTCATATTGCAAATAATTGGGATTTTCAATGACGTTCTGATCTGAATTGGAAAACATAATCTGCATGGTTGTCGTATTCGTATATCAAGATGAGGTAATTGAGAATTTAAACCACAAATAAATCAGCAGCGTACGCGAAAACATAAATGAACCAATCAATAAGGAAATACGTATTTATCTATAAATGGCAGGGCTTATGTTTTAATCACACTTTAAAGCCAAATCTCTCTTTTGCCCCCGCTGCCACGAAATAACCAATTATAATATTAAAATAATGTGTACTATTTAATAAAATAAAATAATATAATTGTATAGGGTATAGTTGCATCACGCTGATGCTATGGTTTCTATGGTAACAGACCTATCAATCTTGTTTATTTTTCTGGGAGACCAGCAATTTTTCAATTGTTTATAATCGTAGGTATTTTAACAGTTGTGAAAGAAAGATAACTAAAATAAATACCGATAAAGTATCAAATAAAAAGGATGTAATATCAAGAAAGATAATGATTACTCATCATAACTTATCAGTTGGATTTCAGTGCGATTCGATTGCTCTATGTGACGTGGTGTGTGTTGCAGCTCCTAGGTTCGAGCCCGCGCTGCCGCGACGAAGAAAGCATCCGGAGCTGGCGTACAGAACGCATGAGTTCGATTGCTCTATATGACGTGGTGTGTGTTGCAGCTCCTAGGTTCGAGCCCGCGCTGCCGCGACGAAGAAAGCATCCGGAGCTGGCGTACAGAACGCATGAGTTCGATTGCTCTATATGACGTGGTGTGTGTTGCAGCTCCTAGGTTCGAGCCCGCGCTGCCGCGACGAAGAAAGCATCCGGAGCTGGCTTACAGAACGCATGAGTTCGATTGCTTTATATGACGTGGTGTGTGTTGCAGCTCCTAGGTTCGAGCCCGCGCTGCCGCGACGAAGAAAGCATCCGGAGCTGGCGTACAGAACGCATGAGTTCCTCGCCATGTCTCAAGTCCTTGGCTCTGTTGACTCTCTGGACACGACCATCGCCTCCGACAGAGCTCGGGTGAGTCCCAGTCCTTCATTATCTTCATCCTTCTCGCATCTACTAACAATCACACGGAATATCTGGACTGCATGAGACATGGTTCAAAACGTATATATTCTAGATTGATGGCGCTTAGGAGGGGAAGGGGGGGGGGGGTGGCGTAGCGATCTTCAACTTTTCATCTTGACACCTCCAGGTAATGAGGTTATACTGCTCCTTCTTTTCTACTTTACAGAATGCACAGATTGACCTCATCATGACCTTGAATCATCACTTTTGTGTCACATGTGAACACCCGATTGAACAGTAAATGACCAATGACTTAAATTAGAACTTCGGCGCATCCTCATACATATGTCGTTTATAGATCTTTAAATGTCAGACCATATATGCCAGATTTTTCCTTAAAGTATTACACAGAATAAACAAATGTTGATTTGATTTGAAAAGGATGCGATTTGTATAAAAATCCATGGAACGTTTTGCGGGTAAAACTAAGTGAGTGTAAGTAAGTCCGCAGACGCCCTTGAGGCTGGTCGAGTGGGTGCATTGCTTGGCGTGACTTTCGCATTCCCCCGTGATTTCAACCTCCCATCTTACTTCAATCAAGTTCCTACGCGCCTGAAAGTCTAATGGAAATTAGTTGCCTCGTTTTACTAAACTTTATCAAAAAGTTTCGTTTTGTTGTTATTTGGAATCAGAACGATGTTTTTCTACAAATTGGAATACGTTAGTTTTTAACCATCGACTACAAGTTATTCTATTTGCAGACTTTAACAAACCTTCTCTGATGTCTGCAAATTCTCGTACTCGTATACTCGTATTATTCTGGGATCTTTCTTTCTGTGTGTAAAGGGTTCATAAAGTATGTCACGCAATGTAGGTCACTGTTTTTCCTTCTTCTGATTCTCTCGTCAAATTGTAAATTAGCTTTTCTTCCCAATTCTCTTAAAATAACACGGGTAGAGACGTTTTTCTTAGGCTGAATATTATTATTTTTGTAATTTTTCTTCATTGAAAACTTTGATTTGTAATAATATTTTCAAGACATTACGACATCGAAAATACTATTGTCGTAACTAGAAATAAAATATTCCGATAATGTAACGATGAAAATATCACATTTTCCTGGAAATATCTTTGAAATTAGATTAGTCATAAAATCTACAGGAATCCGCGTTCAATCTTTTTCTTAGCGCCTCTCATCTCCATATTATGATCGACAATTCCAGTCGTCCCTTCAACGGTGGCATACTTTACGAAATCCGATTTTAATAATTTTCTTATAAAAACTGTTTGCCATGTGTATGAATGCCACAAATGTGTATGCAAGAAGCCCTGTCCTTCTACATACTCCCTTTCCTGAAGTATAGATTTTCACAGAACACCGAAAATAAAATATATAATTATAGTTTTCCAATAAAACCAATAGAAAGGAAAAAGGCAATAGTTACCCGTAACATCTGCGGTATAAATCATAAAAATGTAAAATAACGGTAACATCCCGTCAGTGAAATCAGGGACAAGAGTGGCGAGCCCTGTAGAGGGTTGTTAAAACATTTGACGGCGTAGCAGCTAGATTATTCAGAGCTAATTGAAACTTTCTGATTGGTTGATGGAATTTCCGTGTTGCTATGAGTTCTATATGGCAGATGGAAAGAGCAAAGAAAGGAGGGCAACAACTTTAAGCTGGCGCATTATTTGGCAGGTTTTGAAAGTTTCTACTATTAAAAAATTATTAAAAAAAATTATTAAAATTATTATTGAAATTATAACAAAATTAGTTCGTAAACCGGGATGACTTTGGAAGATTTGAGTATAATTTTAACAGTGGACTACGTTAGTTCAATGTCCAACGTGGGCCAAGGGGCCAAGGGCTGTTTTATATTCATTGAGTGTTTGCCAAAGTGCTGTTTTACAAAACTTAAAAACATATCCGATTGTAAAATAATGAAGTGAAGTAGAGAGTCTAGGATGTACTTATACGTACAGATTTAAATTTCAACCTGTTCTTATTTCCTTTGCTTTTCACAAACGTATTGTTTTAGTTAAGGTTTTATCTAAAATTACTGATATTATTTATAATTAGTTATGCTTATTTTCGCAATGTGAATCAGCTCTAGGTAGGGCCTTTCATTTTACTCTAAATTTCGATCCATATTCAGTTTAGCTTCTTAGTTTAGTATGTTTAGTGTATAATTAATTAGCATATTTCAAATTATTAGACAAACGTAATTTTCTTATAAGTATTAATGCTACCTTTATAGAATTTCATGTCATTCATATTTTAAGTAGAATAGTTATGCCCTAACACAAGCTATTGTTATCTTTAAAGGGTATCTTAACTTACACCAATGTATTCATTATTGTAATGCTTTTGAAAAATATAAACAAACTTGAAACTTGAAACTTAATACAAGGTTTGGTTATATTGTGATTCAGAACGACGTTTCTTTTTTTTATTGGAATAGGTACTTGGCCAAACAAAACTTGAACGTTTAATAAATCTGATAGGCTGATAAATGTAAGATCGCACCATCAGAAGTCAGTCTAAGCGATCTCATTGTCTCACTCTAGTAGGTGACCTCACATTTCAATGATAATAACAAGCTTTGATTGGTTATGGGACATGACCAGCAGTCATTCAAATTTGGTCAACGTTCAAGTTTTGTTTGGCCGAGTGTATGTTAGTTTTGAACAATCGACAATACCGGGTGGCGCAAAAATCACTCTGTTTGAGAGGTCACTACATCAAAACTGTGAGGGATAAAGGGCTTAAACTCTCACATGTTATAGAACAAATAAGAAAATGGAATATGTGCAATTTTCAGAAATATTCGAGTAATTCGATTAAAGTTACATGCATTTGAATTAAGACATTGAAAAATCGTTTACTATAGCGGTAATTGGCGCGCATTTGAGTTTAAATAAGAACCAGAAGCTTGTTGAAAAGAATCGCCTGTTTTGTTTAAGTAAGTTTGCGTTGATCATAATTTGACATAAAAACTACTCCATTTAGTGAAGTATGTCTGTATCTTATAGAGATGTGGTTTCAAATGAATTGGAGATGTTAACTCCGCTTCATGTCGCTATACGAAAGTTACATCAATTCACACATGTACACTGGCGGCACAAAGTTGTTTGTACTCTGTCTCTCTCTGCTCCATATCAAAACATGTTTATGATAAAGGTCAGAGAGAGGCAGAATGCAACGATCATTTTGCCGCCACTGTACCTACCTACTCACTTAATAAATCCAAGACAAATTCTCATAGAATTATTAAACATACATTTTAGTTTATTTAGAAATTCATAAATTAACATATTCCTACAAAGTAACTCCAAATCAATTCATCAAATACGTTAATTTCGTCTGGTATGTTTTTTCAACTGTAACTTCAATAATTTGTAACTTTTGCCTAATGAATGATTATGTTTGAAACTTTCACATATTAAATTTTGGTATGTTTTCCAAAAATTTGTGTACACATTTCAGAATTCTCTAAAATAGTTTCAATATATTGACCTCTCAATCAGGGTGGTATTTTTGCGCCACCCGGTATATCCTATTCATATTTGCAGACTTCAATAAACCTTATCTTATAACACATTTTTTTTATTTTCAAGTGTACAATAAGTTCGGGGTGACTTTGCAGACTTGTTTAACCCAGAGGAAATCAAAGTCTCTGAGACGTTGGACGGAATTTATATTTTAAAAAACACTATCAGGAGATATCGTATGATTTTTATTTGAAATAATACATTACCTAAGTGTTTTACAAAATTATAAGTATATTTTAAGTACGTATATTTATTTGACTTCATTATCGTAATATATTCCAATAAGTTCTTGGAGTTGCAAAGATTTAAATATACAACTAAATAATAAGGGTAGCAAGAAAATCGTATTTTCTGTGCTTTTGCGTTTTGCGTTATTTTTCTTTGTCACAATCGTAATTTAGGAAAGCGCTCACGGTAGACTTGTGATTAGTTATAATAGGAAAAATAAGTATAAAACGCTTAAGGTAGCACAACTGATATCTCATATCTTCTAAATAAGCCTATTTTTGGCAGAGGTATCAATAATCAATATTTACACGATACTGTGAAATATGAACAACTTCTCGTGTCTAGATTTTGAGATATTGTAGTTATAAATTCCTATTTTTAACATGTAGTCTTATGGGGGTCATTAAAATCATGACGATTTCCATGCTATTTTTGAGTTTTGAATTTTACTGAGGTTCAACGTTTTTTCAAAAAACTGATTTCTAGATAGATAGTTGGGCATTCTATTAGGAAAAAATTGAAAACAATACCAACGTGTGCTATTTTAAAAGTTATCAACCAAAAACTAAATGATTTCCCTATTCCTCCTGTGTTACAGTTTTGTTCATTCTCGGAAGGCAATAAATTGAAACCTCGCTATACGACAGGGGTTGCAAGTTAAATGACATTTTATGGTTCATTTATGCTTAAATATAGTTGAAATGTAGGAAAACGTTTTCTGAACTTGTAATTTCAAGATTTGATTTTTTTTGTATATGTATAATGAAGGTACTACCTTAAAGTGGTCCCACTGCTCCAGCCAAGGTGCTTAGAATTCGCCGTAATTCATACAAATCTCTGATGAAATAATACCTCAAACAGCATCATAAAACAATTATATCTTACAGTACGCTCCAATTATATGTTTTTAATTGAAGTTCCAATTAAACTATCCCAAAATAATTCATATTTGTAGTGCAATGTTGCCAGATTTATGGTAAATTTCACACATTGTACACATTTTCTTTCTTATTTGGCCCGTGACCCCATATTTTCAAACAGCAGTCTTATTCTAAAAATTATTATCTTTAATTTGAGACTATTTTCAATAATTTGTCATTCCTCTTGCGGTTTTAGGAGCAATTTAAGGCCAATTTTCCGGGACAATTTCATGTCTCCCTGTGTTATCTTATGGGGGAAAAAGTGATCTTCAATCAAGAATATCTAATTATATGATACCGTAAGGGGCAAATATTTTTTGCTAGTTGTATGTAATATGGTTTCATTAATCTTTGGTGTGAATTACAGCAAATTCTCATTCCTATGCCGTAACCCTGGAACCCCCTTAACACAAATACGGTCTATGTGAACAGCCTTTTAGACCTATCGTCAATGCACAAGGCATGCAAGTCAAACGCGTAGTGCACCGATAAAATCAGAAACCCCAAAATCAACCCGTATATAAACCAAAAACAGACAGAATAATTTGTAGCTATGACATTACTACTTACGTGACCTGACTTGGGTAGATTAAAGTGCGAGAACTTCTAAATGTACGCACCAGCTGCCAGCATACATTACTATACCACTAGACGGGAATAGAGAAACTTATGTTCCCTTTAAGACTTCACCTAGGTAAATGAGTTTATAAATATTAACCTTAAGTAAAATCTACATGTCCAAACCTGTAGGGAATTTTACTATTGACCTAAAACTATATATTCACTAAGTATTTACCAAATAATTCAAATTTTAAACGAACATTCCACATCCAGTATGAAAAATAAGTAGACAAATAATGTCTTGCTAGCTTAACAATAAAGCTTGACATTCGACACTTGATACCTCTACCGTGACACGTTGGTTGTATTTTAACAATAATAACTAAAAAGAAGCATGGAAACGCCTTGCTGGGCTTGACATCACAAAGCATTCCCTCCGGGGGTTTTGAAATAAAACAACTTCTTTCACTACTTAAGGAGGGATGCCCAAGTAGATTTTCCGAAAATAGTTTTTGTTGAAATAAACATTTTTTTTTTTTAACATTTCAACTGTATTTGTATGTAAAAGTTTCATCAAATATCTTGTAACTTGCACCTCTCGAGTCTCGACTTATATTGAGTTTTCAATATGATGTCTTCAGAATATGAGGAATTTTAACGTAGGAGATATAGGAAAATAATTTAGAATTGGGCGTCTAACTTTTAAAATCGTACGGGTAGGTGTATATATACCAATCTTAATACATACCATAATGTCTAATAGACATAATATTAGTTTTTGGAAAAAATCTATCGGCGGAAAATAGTTTAAATCTAATATATACTTGGAAAATTAATGTGTTTTTCGACTTGCCATGTTAAAGATAGGGCTAACTCAAATTTATAAAGTGATATTATCCTGGAAATTAGTTCGGCTACCTCACTTTTTCTTGCGTTTATATGGTGCACAAGGAAATTATCTAAGGTAGAACCACCATAACCTCAATTTTTCCGATTTACTTGAAATTTTGGTGACATTGATAATCATGCAAAATACAATCCCTGAAAAAATTTATCACTTATCTTGTCTAGTTTCTGCGATAAATTGATTTGTCTCCACCATGTTATCTTATGGCGGAAAAAGAAAATCGTGTAATTTTTAGGCTATAATGAAGATCTATTTTTTGTGTCGATAGATTTGAACGAAATGTTTTCTTATGGTAGACATATGGACACACTATCAGGGAAAAAATTTAAAACAATACCAACGTGTGCTATTTTAAAAGAAAGTAATAAACCAAATACGAAATTATTTTCCTATACCTCCCATGTTAACGTTTTGTTCATCCTCTGATGACATAAAATTGAAAACTCATTGTTGGACTGGAGTTGCAAACTGAAGGACATGAAACTAGTCGGTTATACTTAAATATAATTGAAATGTAGAAAAACGTTTTTGGAACTTGTAATTTCATTTTTTTTTTGGTATATATCGATCGATTGCTCTGACTTAAATAAGCATATTTGTTCATATATCTATCGGAACCGGAGACCGATAGTAATACCCTAATCAACTGTTTAAAATTTAGCATCCCATTGAAAGAATGGTCCTAAATGAATATGTTTGTTTCTCTAGGGTTTCATAAACGTATATTGGAGGACAAAGTCAATGTTTTGGTATAAAACATGGTATATAAAACATATATATACATATATGACATTTCCCCAATAATATGATGTACCCTTTACAAGGGCTCAAATAAACAATCTAAGATTCGCAATCATTTCTTTTCGGTATGAAAACATTCAATCATGAAAATCTCAAAATATTTTATATTTGAGCCAATGGTGAGTCGTGAATTTCAGTCCCGTAGTCCCAATTCCAATCAGGTCGTGCAAACAAACTAAAAAGACCGACAATAAAGCTGAGGATAATGGAACGGAAGAAAAGGCTTTCTTTCTAATGCCATTTTTGATTGTCCTATTTTGTAATATCGATGAATAAAAGAAGAGTAGAATATTGAAGGAGAATATGGTAGTTTTACTCCTGCTTGAAAGCACATGTGGGCTCGAGTGAGGACTCCAGAATGCGTGGAGTCAAGTTGATGTGCACTGACGCTAACAAGTAGCCTACGCCACCTGGGAAGGTCTGCGTTGCGTTGGGATTTCACATTCACTCAGCGAACTGGGATTTTCACTCATTAATATAGAAAGACTGTATCTAGGATTATTGTGGAACGGTGATTTTAAAAGTAGTATCTTTTTTAACTCTTGTCACTGAAATGTTTGAGTTCAAGTATGTTTTATTAAAAATCTAAACAACAATTAAAATGACGATTTTATTATAATCGTAGATGCATTTTTCTTAATTAGTTATGAAACTCGTAATTGGCTAAGAAGTGTAGTGATGATATGAATGTTGGTTCTTCACGAATGCGTGGTCCATCCATCTTAAATCTTAAAGTAAGACTGGAAGGCCGTGAACATCATATAATTGCTACATGATGATCCTCTCTCCTTTTTCATGACCGTTAAAGAAACAAGAAAATTGTTTTTGAACAGCAGCGTCTGTGGCATCATTGTACTTCAGAGGTCGGTTATTTTCTGGTTTCGAGAAATAATGTTTTGTTAAAATCTGTCATTCTTTATCTTTCACAACCAAATGTTACCAGTTGACAAAAAAAATTATATTACATTCTATCCTTACATCGGAAAGTTCGAAGAGAAAACTTCTTGCCCCACGGGGCAGGACTGGGTGAGAGTGTTCGCAGTTTCTATATCACTTTTCAGTACCATCTGGAACTAGCTTCATTTTGTATAACGCGTTGATAAGCGAGCACTGATATGTGCAACGCCTCGAATCGAAAAAACCGAACACCTAAAACGTCAAGCCAACTTAGATCATCAAAATTTATCAATCAATATTATAACTCTACAGTATCTGCTTTTTATAACAACTTAGGATCATCCCTGTACACATGGAGTAAAACAAATCCAATAATTTGCAAGTGATCAATGTGCGGTCAATTTACTTTGCGATCGATCAGTAATTTCAAACTTATCCTAAAGTCTCAATAAGTCTCTAAGTTCTTGACCGATTTGGCCATGCATGTGTCTTGATGACCATGCCACATTTCAGCTAGATCGGAGGAACCGCCCAACCACAGAGTAAAGACAGATTTGTACCAACATAGTCTAAAGGAAACCAACTCTTCGCACGCGATATTGCTAATGCTATGTCGATGGAAAATATCTTTAAATGAATTGATTATTTTTAACACTTGAAATTAGTTGAACAAACGGTAGATCATAGATAATAACTCATAAACTGATCTTCATGTTCTTCAAACTCGGATTTTGACTGCAAATGGAAGCAATCTTAACGATCTTTATCTTTACCATTAACAACTTAATCTTAAGCGTTTCTTAACGAAGCTTACATAACATACGTTCTAAAACATAAAACGTGTCGTTTTCGAGCACTAATATTACGTCATTAATGGCATACAAACAACATTTTAATTTTATTGACATATTGTTTTAATTATCTAATTGTGATCAGACCATGAAGTCGTTGATCAAAAGTTTCCTCGCCACCTTTTAAAAAATATATACATCTTTATTGCAGAATCTGCCGAAAATTCGGTTGCCAAAAGACACAGAATAGATTCCATAATTGAACTGTCACTAAGTAATTGTGAACTGTGTAATTGTCTGTAAGTGAAATTGCACACCAGAACGACACCATAAAATACAACATTTTATGAAGGCACTCATTTTTATATATTATGCTCCAAATTTACGACAAATTACTTTGATAAAAGGAAACGAGCGAGGTTTTGCCCCTACGTTATTATCTCTGTTTGTACCATTGATTTGTACTTATATAAAAATACTAAATGCTGTCGCAAGTGCCGGAACATATTGCAAGGAACAAGATGTATGGAACAAGCTGAAATTGTAAGGAAATGCGACGGAACACATTGTCGATGTTGTTCTAATCACATTCGACGCATTGTGGTCGGCCGTGGCAGGCAAGAGCCTGGCTTGCTCTCCTCTCTCCTCTCTCCTCTCTCCTCTCTCCTCTCTCCTCTCCTCCCTGCATCCTCATCACACGTGATATTGATTGCCGTACAAGAGCACTGTGCAAACCAAATCCAGAATCACATCCAGAGTCCAGACGACAAGCACAAGCCAGCCACAGTCTTCTTGTCGCACCGCCGTCTGGCGTCTAGTCTCGAATAGAACATTTGTTTGCTCCGTTCATAATAATACATCTCGGGCGACGGATTGAATTGATTTTGTACGTAACAATAGCAGGAAACATCTCTTACGGTTTGTCATAAAACTGAGTACCTACCATGTCGGACTGTATGTGACTAAAATCAAAGCAAGCGCATCAGAGTAACTGTAGTTTGATCGTTGAATGAATGTTACAGTGGTTAGTGCTAAGTAGACCATTACATTAGACAATGTTACGATTAATAAAATTACTAAAGGCGAGGTAGCCGTTCGTTTATTATCAGGAATAACAATGAAGTGGAACATGCATAATTCAGCATGCATTATACAAAAAAATATACTGCAAGTTTGTAGAGAAAAAAGAGTTAACAATTTGAGATAACGCGTCGTTGTTATTCCAGCAGAAACAGTGCCAGTACGTGATTTCTGTTTTTTAAAAAGAAAATAACGCCTCAAAATGTTCTAGAATCATGGGAAGGATCTTTAACCACCAGTTTTAGGATTGTTAACGTCTCGTTGACGTTTTAAGAGACAAGGTATCAGCGTTTTTTTATTATTAATTGTATTCCAAATTCAGCGGGTTATGTGTCAAATATAACCACTCAAAACTTTTAAGATAAAGAACTGATTCTCATTGTTCTTCATGTTAAAGATCTGATTCACGATTCACAAATGCAATTGATAGAAGTTTTCATCAGTGAATGTGATCCTTCATCGTACAACATTTGCAAACACGAATGTTTCGTTCCATTTCTCATCAACGTTTCGTGAACTTTGAATGTTATGATTCTCGTCTTTGAAACGTTCCAATGCAAGACAATTCAATTTGTGTCCCACGCTAAGATGTTCATTTATAGAACACAGCAGAGTTCTCAGATAATTGGAATTCTAGTAGAAATAAACAGCAAATATGTTTGGAGAGAAACTCATTGTCATCGAGAAAATTACATAAAGTACTTTCTTTTCTCAGCAAAAATATATTCAAACACATAATTAACCCTCAAGATGTCTTCAAGTCATTTCAAGGAATGTATTTTAATATCTACGTTTTTTCGTCAAATAATCGAAATTGAAATCCGAAAATATTGAAATCGTATTTTCTAAATGAGATACAATTCAGATGCATTACGTATTCTAGGCTCACATGTGTTTTTAATTACATTTGTGTTACAAAGCAAAATAGTTGAATACGTCTGTCTCGTGAAAAAGTATACATACCTATTAAAGAGTGAAATCATAGAGGTAAGAAGGGTTGATATATTTTTGAATAACTTGAGCCATCACTTGTCATTCGAAGTATTGATACAGCGTTGTTCGAGACATATTGTCAGTTGCTACATCTCTATATCTAGTGGACAGCAATACCATGATAGAATACTTGAAATGTCCCATTACAATGTTCAGTGGCTCGATCGAGTTACAGCTCAGCACCCTCCAGGCATTATCTTCAAGTTATGCGATCAGAATCTCTGCCACGCGAATATCCGGCCCGACCTGGGGTCAGAGGTCAGAACGCCATAGCTGGAGGGAATTAACTCGTTAGCACGTACAATACATGCACGTCACCCCAATGTCAACTCTCATTTGCTTCAATTCATTCAACGTCATTTACTGAACGACAGAATCGAATGTCGCCAGGATTTCTCTTTGATGAGGAATGAGGGATGCGACGATGCTAGTTCACAGCCTCTCAAGGGAGACTTTCGCTTGTACAGTGTTTTTGTTGTAATCTATGAGAATTTGTCTCGCGACTGAATCGATTGATTGCGGAGTTGTCGTGTGACAGAGATGGAGAGGTCCTGTGTTCGTGTGACAGAGCGAGATGGCTAGAGATGGAGCGGTCCTTGTGTTCCTGTTGCAGTCTGCGGAGCGGGGAGGGGAAAGGACACGGGTGTCTCGACGCAGCAAGTCGGAAGGTCCGCGACGCAACGAGTACCGATTGCAATACGTGAAAGTCGCTAGCCCACCTCCGCCGAGTAGTGATTCGGATCCTTGCAAAGCGAATGGGATCGCTGATATGGTAGGGGGCTCGTTGTCGCTTGTCGCTTGTCGCTATCGTGGTTCATTACTGCTGGATAGGTGGAACTCTGACTGCTGCAACTCTTTGTTCTCTTCCTTCGAAACTCCTCTCGAGACCTTTCAATCTTTCACATCATCCCACCACTCCACTTTCCCAATATCTTCATTCGAGCCGACTACTGAGACAAGTTGCATGCACTCGACCTAGTTTACGAATAATCTGGCTGGGAATCTGTCAGATTTTGCCACTCTCAAGTGGCAAGGATTAATAGAACGAAGAGTTGCACAGATCTGGTCCATATCCAGCGGGAACAGCAATGCCCACCCCTCATTGTCCCGACAGAAGTCGGTTAACGGCGGTAGAAATTGTGCCTTTCAGCATGCTTTTGGCTCTAACAGGCATGCTAGAATACGCAAATTCAAAGCAATTATCTTAGCCAGTTCTCAAGTCCAACCTATATTGTGATGGGCTTGGAGCTTAGCTGACAGTGAGCATATATTAATGACCAACTTACAAAATATCAATTTCTTGGTTACTTCAAGGAGCAAAGGGGATGAATTCCCAAGCCGATCAACATCCTGGAGATTCATGAGAATGCGTCCTACAGGCAA
The DNA here is from genome assembly GCA_934045905.1 of Leuctra nigra. Taxonomy (NCBI): domain Eukaryota; kingdom Metazoa; phylum Arthropoda; class Insecta; order Plecoptera; family Leuctridae; genus Leuctra; species Leuctra nigra. The sequence continues at coordinate 46,689,929 of OW203763.1, forward strand.
CGTTTCCAATGACAGCAGAATCTCGAAGTCACTGCCAATTTGATCAATAGCTGATCCGGTGTTTTCAAAGATGCGATGCGATCAAGTTTTCTTTCAATATCTTGACTTTTCGTTGAGTTCTAACTTTTATCAACTCTTCAATCATAAATCCGATACTTATTTTTGAATTATAGCTCAACTCCTCGGAAGAAATAATCCAGAAATTGATATGAATATTCCAATTTATCTGGCTTCGTAATATTTTATGTGATATGACATACTAGCATGGCAAACACGACATTCTACTTAGTTTGTGAGAGAATATTGTAGATAGAATATCTCTTGATTGGTTCTTCATTATATATGCCCAACGCATGACGTGTGATCTTATAACCTGCAACTGACGGCCTTTAAGAGACAAAACTCAACAAGAATTGAGCATTTGTTTGCATGTTATGAGCGTGAAGCACAAATGGGGAACTTAGAGACTTCAAAGCTGCGAATTTTCTTAGAAAGAAATTAATTATTATACTTATTGTCTAATAATCATAACTGCGTGCACCCATCGGTTTGTGTGACTTCTCACTTCCAACTCTTTACTAGCTAATGTAGCTTTTAATGTTTTATACCGATTTTCATTTCGTTAAGTAATATTTCAAAAGTTTCCTGCCAGAAGTTATTTATTTGACCAAATTATAGTTCCAGCATCGTCTCACTTACAGGTGTTAGAGAAATAAGACCATTGAAAGCTAAGGATAAAAGAAGTTAGTTTATTAATTGACTATCACGAATTGTTATCCAAGTTAGTTCAATGTAATGAGAGTATATGCTTTGCAAATAATTACAAAGTCACACTGATTTGTTATGAAGAGAGAGTTTCCTTAAGGCTCAATCTGCTGCAGAATTAACTTCTTGGCTTGCGTTATTAACATATCTTGGACACAGAAGATTATATCGATATAGCGCGCCCAACCAGATACTTTTGACCCATATTCATTTAGCTAACAAAACAAGAGTAATTAAACAAAATCAAGTGTCAGTGTCATCTTTAATACCTGAGAGGAATAATAAAAGTAATTAATGAAACAATCTTGTATTTGGCACTCTGCTTTCAGTTTTACTATGATTCAGGGAGTGACAACCTAAACCGTGCTTAGTCTTACCACTCACTAACACTGCCATATTGACATTCAAATGTTCATTAAAAGCCTGCCCGTGTTTGGGACTCCTGGTGGTGTAACTTGGAAGTATGTACTAAATTGAAATAAACTCGAATTCTTGACCGAGTCTTGTACTCACTTAATTTTAGATGATATTTGCACCACATGGGTTTGCTGTGTGTCATGTGTTCACTTCTTTCATGGCAGCAATTGCGAGGTGTCGAACATTTAAGAGGAAGGACAAAGTGCCTTTAAACCGATAGTTTTCTTATTGTTGCCGTCTCGTTGAAGTTCAGCGACAAACTTGTGGAGAATAAATTGTTCTTTGCGTATCGTTGACCACTCCTTTAAAGTTTTGAATTCTGAATTTCAACTTTTATGCAATACATAACGACTCGAAACTTTCAGGAGACCAAAGCTGTAAAAAGTGGTTTACGATACGTAATGAGCTAAGAGACGGTTACAATCCCAAATATGGCGGAGGTCTTCTTTGGTCTATGGTCGTTCCTTGCCCGCATAAAAACAGTGGGATGAAATAAAGGATAAGCTAGAAGAGATAATCTGTCAACTTTAGACGTGATAGTCAAAGCCAATCTATTTGAATGTTGAAATCCGCAATGAAATGGTCTCACTTCTCAAACTACCAATGTCCTCGACATGCCCCCGAACCCTCCAGTAATGCGTGATTCTTGTGTGCAGATGATAGCAAGTTATCCCCAACCCACACCTCCCGTCCCTGCAATACCTCGGTGCACCAGTAGTACTGAATATCGACTGCAGTTTGCCTGGCCGACCCGTGGGCGAAGTGGCAGCAGTCGGGGGCGCCAGGGCGCAGGAGTGATCCCCTCGAGGACGGAGGCGGCGATCCCGAGGAAGTCGCTCTCCATGGGGGCGATTAGGCCCAACACGGGACCAGCGGCGGTGCACAAAAAGAGGAACGTTGACTATGGACGAAATGAAGATGGTTAGTATTGAACATTGTATACTTGATGAACTGTAGTGAAATGTGAAGAGACACGAACCCGAGACTGCGGGAATCTAGTCACGTGGTACAGGCCACTTTTAGGGAGAGTTTTACCGGGCACTCACAGAATATTGTTAAATACATTCTTTGGGTGGTCAGTTTTTATTTCAACAAAAAAATCCTACATGTGCCACCATTTGTAATTTTTACATTTTGCAATACATACTTTTTACTTTCAGCAATATTACAAACTATCTCATGCAATACTTTGGGCTGTGTTTGCAAGGATAAGTTGAACCTTCGAAAAACATCTCTACAGAACACACTAACATTTAACCGTACTTAAATTACATAAGCATAATCAAAGTTAAATGTATTACATGGTACTACAAATTGGTTAGAAAAACATAATTATGAGAGACATCGTAAAGCGAACTGTCCATTATGTTGTTAATAACTGTCACCCCACTCCCCCCACTATAACAATAACTGATATTAAACAGCGACATTCTTTGACAACTGACTCCTGCTCACGGGCTGCTGAAAATGTCGACGAACGTCTTGGATAAAGGATTGTAATTTTTTATTTTTTTCCAAACACTTATGGAGAGAAAGCGTATTTTTCAAATGCTGAATACAAATGATTGTATATTTATGCTTTGTCCTGGTGGAATGATGGTGCTTTATCTCTAACAGTGTAGTCACAGTAAGATCCTTGATTTTGTCCCAACGCATCGAGCATTCCAAGTGCGTCACGCATTTCACGCATTTCACGCATTTGTCATCTGTGAGCTTTCAGTAGCCGCTCTGCAGCGAGCTCTTCAACTCATCTTAAAGATAATAGATCCGAATGCGGCAAGATAACTAATGAATTAGCTAACTTGTAATCCATAACACAACTACATTAACTGTAATGAAATATAAGTCAATGAATTTAGTATGCTGAACAGTAAGTTAACAGTAACAGTAAAGAGAGTTAAAGAAATTTCAACAGAAGATTAAAAATTAATATCCTTTGCTAAGTGTGGTGTAAAGATCTAGCAAGGAGTTAAAAAGTATATCTCGATTTATATTTCTGCTGTTAGAGTTTCACTGTTCATATCTGAGGGAGAGACTGCTATACCATTGTGGAGTAATTTATTAAAATAACCGAATTTTCAATCGCTTTTGCGATCTTCAGGGAAAACTCCAAACTCCAAAGATCAATAACGTTTCTCATAAATAAACTTTGACATTGACATTTCGTAAAAGAACATTTTTAAGAAGTTGCGAACTCTTCACATAAAAGTGCAGACCATATTCTAAACCTGAAAACAACGCACATTTCTTTTTTTCCAAGTTAAAGTAAATAACCTATTACGAAACTGGCTGCGCGTTTTGCTTTGAAGACATTCTAGTCGGTCTTGTGCAATATTGGTTGGTATTCTCGTAGTTTTCTTCTTCCCTTGTCTTGTCTCGAAGTAACTTTCCCTCCTGATCTGCGGTTGGAGCTGCACCAAAAGAGTACTTCTAGAGAGCGGTGAAGATGTTGAACACCATCTATGTGGCCTCGGCTCGATATCAATGCGCTGCCATAGATTTTATATCACTTTAATAAACTTTGAAATATGTTGTTGTTAGTTGTTTTCTATTTAGCATTTGTCTGAGCATTTATATATGCAGTAAGCACCGAAAAAAGATATGCAAAACAATTTAGCATATTGAAGTTAAAACTTTTTAAGCAGAGATTGAGGATGTTTGGAGTTTACTTTAAAGATAGCGTTCCTTCTTCTCCAGGAGCTTCTGAGTTGGACCCTCTAGTGACATCTGATACTGTCGACGCGCCTGTCGCTCGGGAATCAGAAGAGCTTCGCGGCGAAGAGAAGATTCAGAACGAAAACATTAGCAAAGAGGATATTAAACCTCGTCGAAGGAAAGAATTCAAAACGGAATATAAGAAAAAATTCCGCCCATTCTCACAATACGATTATGTGGAAGGTAAATTCCAAAAGAAGAAGGAGCAAGATGGTAATGTGCAGTTGCCGCTGGCGGTGTCTGAGATGCAGCCGAGTGACGCGTGGTACCACGAGGTGTTGGAGCTGCGCAAGAAGGCGGGGGAGTACAAACATCGAGGCTGGGGGACCGAGTTGGTGCCGCAGCACATCGCTGAGCTCTACACCAAGCAGATGACGCTCTGGGAGCAAGTCTCTCGCAGGAGCTCGCTCTCAGCGCTCTCTCTGGCATCCACAACACCCAGGTGAACCTCATGCTATACCTCTTCAAAACATCTTCAATACCGCTTCAATACCTCTACAATACCTCATGCTTCAATACCTCTTCAATACCTCATGCAACCACTCTTCAATACCGCTTAAATACCTCTTCAATACATCTTCAATACCTCTTTAATCCCTCTTCAATTCAAACACTCATTGAATCACTCCTTATATCATTCAAACACTCATTGAATCACTCCTTATATAATTCCAACACTCATTGAATCACTCCTTATATCATTCAAACACTCATTGAATCACTCCTTATATCATTCAAACACTCATTGAATCACTCCTTATATAATTTAAACACTCATTGAATCACTCCTTATATCATTCAAACACTCATTGAATAACTCCTTATATCATTCAAACACTCATTGAATCACTCCTTATATCATTCAAACACTCATTCAATAACTCCTTATATCATTCAAACACTCATTGAATCACTCCTTATATCATTCAAACACTCACTCAATCACTCCTTATATCCTTCAAATACTCATTCAATCACTCCTTATATCATTCAAACACTCATTGAATCACTCCTTATATCATTCAAACACTCATTGAATCACTCCTTATATCATTTAAACACTCATTGAATCACTCCTTATATAATTCCAACACTCATTGAATCACTCCTTATATAATTCCAACACTCATTGAATCACTCCTAATATCATTCAAACACTCATTGAATAACTCCTTATATCATTCAAACACTCATTGAATCACTCCTTATATCATTCAAACACTCATTCAATAACTCCTTATATCATTCAAACACTCATTGAATCACTCCTTATATCATTCAAACACTCACTCAATCACTCCTTATATCCTTCAAACACTCATTCAATCACTCCTTATATAATTCAAACACTCATTGAATCACTCCTTATATCATTCAAACACTCATTGAATCACTCCTTATATCATTTAAACACTCATTGAATCACTCCTTATATCATTCAAACACTCATTGAATCACTCCTTATATAATTCCAACACTCATTGAATCACTCCTTATATAATTCCAACACTCATTGAATCACTCCTTATATCATTCAAACACTCATTGAATCACTCCTTATATCATTCAAACACTCATTCAATCACTCCTTATATCATTCAAACACTCATTGAATCACTCCTTATATCATTCAAACACTCATTGAATCACTCCTTATATCATTCAAACACTCATTCAATCACTCCTTATATCATTCAAACACTCATTGAATCACTCCTTATATCATTCAAACACTCATTGAATCACTCCTTATATCATTCAAACACTCATTGAATCACTCCTTATATAATTCCAACACTCATTGAATCACTCCTTATATAATTCCAACACTCATTGAATCACTCCTTATATCATTCAAACACTCATTGAATCACTCCTTATATCATTCAAACACTCATTGAATCACTCCTTATATAATTCAAACACTCATTGAATCACTCCTTATATCATTCAAACACTCATTGAATCACTCCTTATATCATTCAAACACTCATTGAATCACTCCTTATATCATTTAAACACTCATTGAATCACTCCTTATATCATTCAAACACTCATTGAATCACTCCTTATATAATTCCAACACTCATTGAACCACTCCGTATATAATTCCAACACTCATTGAATCACTCCTTATATCATTCAAACACTCATTGAATCACTCTTTATATCATTCAAACACTCATTGAATCACTCCTTATATAATTTTAGCACTCATTGAATCACTCCTTATATCATTCAAACACTCACTCAATCACTCCTTATATCCTTCAAACACTCATTCAATCACTCCTTATATAATTCAAACACTCATTGAATCACTCCTTATATCATTCAAACACTCATTGAATCACTCCTTATATCATTTAAACACTCATTGAATCACTCCTTATATCATTCAAACACTCATTGAATCACTCCTTATATAATTCCAACACTCATTGAATCACTCCTTATATAATTCCAACACTCATTGAATCACTCCTTATATCATTCAAACACTCATTGAATCACTCCTTATATCATTCAAACACTCATTCAATCACTCCTTATATCATTCAAACACTCATTGAATCACTCCTTATATCATTCAAACACTCATTGAATCACTCCTTATATCATTCAAACACTCATTCAATAACTCCTTATATCATTCAAACACTCATTGAATCACTCCTTATATCATTCAAACACTCACTCAATCACTCCTTATATCCTTCAAACACTCATTCAATCACTCCTTATATCATTCAAACACTCATTGAATCACTCCTTATATCATTCAAACACTCACTCAATCACTCCTTATATCCTTCAAACACTCATTCAATCACTCCTTATATAATTCAAACACTCATTGAATCACTCCTTATATCATTCAAACACTCATTGAATCACTCCTTATATCATTTAAACACTCATTGAATCACTCCTTATATCATTCAAACACTCATTGAATCACTCCTTATATAATTCCAACACTCATTGAATCACTCCTTATATAATTCCAACACTCATTGAATCACTCCTTATATCATGCAAACACTCATTGAATCACTCCTTATATCATTCAAACACTCATTCAATCACTCCTTATATCATTCAAACACTCATTGAATCACTCCTTATATCATTCAAACACTCATTGAATCACTCCTTATATCATTCAAACACTCATTCAATAACTCCTTATATCATTCAAACACTCATTGAATCACTCCTTATATCATTCAAACACTCACTCAATCACTCCTTATATCCTTCAAACACTCATTCAATCACTCCTTATATCATTCAAACACTCATTGAATCACTCCTTATATCATTCAAACACTCATTGAATCACTCCTTATATCATTTAAACACTCATTGAATCACTCCTTATATCATTCAAACACTCATTGAATCACTCCTTATATAATTCCAACACTCATTGAATCACTCCTTATATAATTCCAACACTCATTGAATCACTCCTAATATCATTCAAACACTCATTGAATAACTCCTTATATCATTCAAACACTCATTCAATCACTCCTTATATCATTCAAACACTCATTGAATCACTCCTTATATCATTCAAACACTCATTGAATCACTCCTTATATCAATTAAACACTCATTGAATCACTCCTTATATCATTCAAACACTCATTGAATCACTCCTTATATAATTCCAACACTCATTGAATCACTCCTTATATCATTCAAACACTCATTGAATCACTCCTTATATCATTCAAACACTCATTGAATCACTCCTTATATAATTCACACACTCATTGAATCACTCCTTATATCATTCAAACACTCATTGAATCACTCCTTATATCATTCAAACACTCATTGAATCACTCCTTATATCATTCAAACACTCATTCAATCACTCCCTATATCATTCAAACACTCATTGAATCACTATCACTCCTTATATCCTACAAACACTCATTGAATCACTCCTTATATCATTTAAACACACATTGAATCACTCCTTATATCATTCAAACATTCATTCTCGCGCCAAGTTGCTTCCTGAGAAACTAACATGTGAAATCAATGATGAAATGATGAAAATGCGTCCACTTGAGTGCACCCGGAGTACCGGACTCAATTCCCTTGGCGGGGTTTCATTGGCGTTTCCCTTTGTCTGAGTCCAGGTGGCTGGTGGAGGTCACGACCGCCTCATTCTCAATACTCTCTTCACTCCCGATGCGATCATAATCATTCACAGATGACATGGACTAGCGGTCGAGGTGGTTATAATGCTCGCCCTGCGAGAGTTCGAATGCAAGATAAGAGCCACTGCAGACTCCAAGATTGTTTCAACAGTGAGCTGGCATAGCATTTCATTGCATACGAAATAGTCGAGCAAAAGCGCTAACTCATAACAGTATCAAAAAGCAATACAAAAGCCAAAAAAAGTTGCAACGAAATTAACGAATTACATTCATTCTCCATCTCTTTTCTCATTTCTATCCTTCTTTGTACTTGCCCACTATGTGGAAGAGACAGTAGTGTGCTTTCAGGACACAGCGGTGTTTTTCAGAGCAAAAGTAAGTTATATCTCTATCTCTGAACTACAAAATATGAGTTAGTGACTTTTTACAGTAGGACTACGATACATGAAGACACCGACATTGTTGCATAATGAAAGTCTGGTATTCGTCAAACAAATTTTGAATTGAGAAGAAGAAATATTCTGCAGGCGTTTCAGTTCCATCAAAGACTGTCATTCGGTCGTCTAGATCAAATCCTCAGTCAATATGGTCCATCGTTTTCCTTTGACTGTCTACTATTTCACCATCATCTCCAGTGCACAAGTAAACCTCCGTGCGTTGTCTTTATCGGCCTTTTAGTCCCGTCTAACATAGACGCCAGAGCTTGACGCATACCAGAGTGCTGTCAAGATTTTAGAACTGCTGGGCGTTATTCAGCACTCATCACTATGTGTAAG
>OW203763.1:46698982-46946814 GCA_934045905.1 Leuctra nigra
GTTTCATAATAATATACGTTTGAAAGTTTCTGCTCTAACAACCTTGAAGTGAAGATTCGAAGATGCCGTGAAATGTGAAATTCGAGAAATATGACAGCCAACACGCAAAATATCCGTAAACTGTCAATAACTTTTGAATTTAAACACAGTTTAGTCTGAAAATTGTCAAAAATACAGATAATGTTGGACCCGATGACCATGCAAATTTTTAAGTTTATCGGTCAAACGGTTCTGGTTTAAATTTCAAAAAGCACATTAAATATTTTTTAAATTTTAACCAATGAGACGATTTGGCTGAAAATTTGTAAAATAAGAGACAATGTTGGTCTTAATGACCATGCAAAATATAAGGTTGATCACATTTGTCGAAGACCATTTTTATTTTTTAGCCTATCAGGAGATGTTTATTTAAATTTTAACCAATTGATAGATTTCAAAAAAAATTGGGGTCAGCAAACAGAGAAGGTTGTCTCTACATGTGTGCAAAATTTCAGATCGATCGGTGAAACGGTGCGACTTCTATTGCTCCAGATAACAGCCAAAAATATAAACAAAAAAAACAAAAAAACAGAGGTCCGTGTCAAAAGAGTCAAAAGGAGACGCTCGCTTCGCTCGCTCAATAAATCATGTCAGGAGAAGTTCCACATCATAATAATCTAAGGCCTTCTAATTCGCAACCGACTGGCCAAGTCGGTATTAATTTCGTGTAATAAATCTTATTGCATTAATAATTTATAGTACTAATAATATTATCTATAAAAATTTATTTTATGAAATTTATAAAAAAAAAAGGTGTTGTACAACATACAATGAGTATTGAAAATGAAAGGTTGATCGAAATGTCTCGGTTGCTGTGCTCTCGCTGTTTAAAAGGAAATAGTGACAGTTTGTTTATGTTATTTTGCACTCGTGATATTTTACGACCCATTTTACGAGCTCTTGAGATCCAGAGCCGAAAACAATTAACGATTCGTTTCAAATTACATTTTTTATGACGGATGTTATTTCCCCTCATTTGGAGACCCGATTTAGTTGCCCAAAGCTTAGTGAGCACTCTTAAATCCTTACGACTTACGAGAGGATATTCAAAGATGCTATTTGCCTTTTCTCCGATCGAGGTGAAATTTGACACACATGTAAATACCATTTGCAGACTGACATTTTACAAAACAAAAACCTCCGACTTTTGAACATTAGAAAAGTGCGTACAAACGAAAGAGTTTTCAAATCACTGCGAGTATAGAAGAGAACGAAGGGATTAGGGTTAATGAAGCAGAAGAAGCAATTCATTAAATCTCGTTACAAACAAATGAAACAAGTGAAGGGCGTCAAGCAAAGTACACAAACAAATGCACTGAAACGGAATGTATTTCTCACTTTATAAGTCGCCGAATTATATTGTGAGATGCAGGGATTTAGATGTAAAACATGCCAACTCCAAAAAATCATTTCTGATTTAGATATTTATTATACCCATAATTGGTGTTTCTATCGCTTCCAAATACAATGTAAATATGCGATATAATGTGACAATGACAATGATAATGTGACAATGTAATATGCGATATAATGTGACAATGACAATGATAATGTGACAATGTAATATGCGATATAATGTGACAATGACAATGATAATGTGACAATGTAAATATGCGATATAATGTGACAATGACAATGATAATGTGACAATGTAATATGCGATATAATATGACAATGACAATGATAATGTGACAATGTAAATATGCGATATAATGTGACAATGACAATGATAATGTGACAATGTAAATATGCGATATAATGTGACAATGACAATGATAATGTGACAATGTAAATATGCGATATAATGTGACAATGACAATGATAATGTGACAATGTAATATGCGATATAATATGACAATGACAATAATAATGTGACAATGTAATATCTGATCTCACAATAATTCGTACAATAAAATAATTTATATAAATTTGAATAATTTTCGCCCAAAGTTAAAGTTAAAACTTGCAATTTTGTGTAACTTCGACTAAAATCTGTAATTTTTGAGCGAGCGAAGCGAGCGACTCCATTTGGCTCTTTTAGCACGGACCTCTGTTTTTTTTTTTTTTTTTGTTTTTGTTTTTGTTTTTGTATGCTAAAGGAAGCAATAGAAGTCGCACCGTTTCACCGATCGACCTGAAATTTTGCACACATGTAAAGACAACCTTCTCTGTTTGCAGACCCAATTTTTTTTTGAAATCCATCCATTGGTTCATTGTTAAAATAAGTATCTCCTGATAGCCTAAAAAATGAAAATGGTCTTCGAGAAATGTGATCAAACTCATATTTAGCATGGTCAGTAAGACCAACAATGTCACTTATTTTACAAATTTTCAGCCGAATCTGTCAAGAAAGTATGCACTTATTGACATTTTTAATAGCTGTCAGAAATGAAACATTGAAAATGAATGTCTTTCCAATGCAACTGAATCTGATTTGCTTTAGGTACAAGAGTGTTTTGATGGTATGTACACTTTTTTTAGTGAAAAGCAGATATTTTTATGTTTATTGAGTTGATCAAATTTGAATAATTCAATTTGGATCATAGTTTCCAACAAATCATTTCGAGTTTTTAAGGACCTTGATTGTCTTTTCGTCAATTCGTAGTTCTGATGGCCGTGCCTCCCGTGTTTCTACTTGGCTGATTTTGCATCCAGGAGGGATTAGAAACATAAGCTCACATTTCAATAATATCATTGAGTGGCGTTTGTTCTCTTCTAGCGTTCACACGTCATTCCAAATCTCTCCTGCATTTTGCTTCTTTTCGTTGATAATTTTGGCAATTTGGTGTACTTTGTGAAGGTATTAGTAAAATTGAATCGCTTTTAAAGCATAGATATTAGGTATCTACAGTTTTTGTCCAGGGGATTGATTATTTCAAATTATTTTCTTCTTGGAAACGTTGGATTTATTCCGTTTCTGAGCTTCTGTCTAGCCTGACATTTCCTTGAAGGTTGCTATTTTTTTTTGAAAGTTTTGATTCATTCAGTTCAAAACATTACGTTGTCTTATTTTAATTGTGGAACGTTGGATTCATTCCGTTTCTAAACTAGGTAGTTACTATTTTACCTGATCCGTTTTTTTGTGTGGAACTTTGATTCCTTTCGCTTATTAGTTGAAAGGTGTTTACTTTATTTTCATATTTGCGAAGTTTTGTTCAAGATTCATTTCGTAACATTACGACATTGAATACATTACGTCTTTGAGCACACATTTCGTGCATTTCAAACATTGATCACACAAATATTATTGTACTTTAATTAGGTAGGTACTCTACTTCTTACTTTTTCATTACCTATCTTATCCCTATTTAAACATGCCGAAAAATGGAAAGACTTCTGCTAGAATGAAAGCCATAAAGGCGAAAAAGCGTCTGCGTGAAATTGAAGATCAAGAAACTGACGAAGCTAAATCTAAAAGGTTGAAACAAAATGTCGTTAATAATAAAGCATCAAGGAGCAAAGAGACCCCCGACCAGACTGCTGCAAGGAGATACTCAAACAATCAACGCAATACCCGCTCTCGTGCAGCGGGTATTGCCGATTGACCGACCAACTAAAAACTTCGCATGGTAATTGGTAGCAACATTTAAGGTATTTTTGCCAATTTTCAGTCTAATTTGTAGTTATTTTCAAAAGTTTTTGTAATTTTAGGGACATTTTGTGTGTTGGCTGTCAAATTCACGGCGACTTCGAATCTTCAGTTCAAGGCAAGGTAGTTAGAGCAGAAAGTTTCAAACGAAATGAAACTAATAATGACCGTTTAACAGATTGATCTGATCATAGAGATCTGATATTGTGTCCACAGTAATATCATATCATATGAGTGGTCCCAGGTATATTGTTTGAAGGATATCATGTGATTTTTGAAACTTAACAAGGAACCGTTCAATCAAAGGTTTAATCGATCAACTTAAAACTTAGAAAGGTTATTGGGACCAATATTTTTGGAAATTTTGGAGATATTTATACAAGTCTGTGATGAAATTCAAGAATTATTGGCTTTTAATGACATTTTCGATAGACATAATTTCGGTTCGAGGTGTTGCGTGTATCCGTGCTCGCTCATCAACGCGTTACTCAGAGCGTTTTCCTAGTTAAATTTTATGTATCCAACGTTTACATTTATATATAGAATCCAAATACCACTGAAATTCATTACTTTTGCAATTTAAATTTAAATTTAAAATGTTGATAATTTGATATTTTATTTGAGAATGATCGAATTCCAAAGAGTGTCAAATGATGTGAAAAAGAGTATTCTAATCCCTATAGTCCCCCCCCCCACCCCTACCCCCCCTGCATTATTTAATTAACCGCGCCTCGCGTGTGGAGCCAAGGTCTTCTGGATCACGCAACTGCAGGTAAAATCAATGAGTCTGCCGGAAACAAAAGAAAGTGACTCTCAGCTTGAATCAGTCTTCATGCGACTTTCTTCCCCCACAGATCCGAACCAAGGTCTCTGTACTACAAGCACTCGCATAGAGGCCTTGCCCAATACAAGCACGCACACTTTCAATACCATTTTCACACTTTTCAATAAAGAACAACTTGTAATTTTTCTGAAAATCAGGGAGAGCGCCAGCGGGCCCCACGCAGGACTTTTTTTAGACTTACCCCCCCCCCCCCTACTTTTATAATTTGCTATACCGTATAAATCATTAACAATATGTGCATATTTAAAAAAAAATACTTTTCAATTATTGAAACAACACGACAGTCCGGATCTTTTTTTAAATTTTACTGTTGAATTTAGTTAATTTTAACGCAATTTAAACACAAATTTCATACGATTTGATCATCTAATGAAAATAGTGTTAATTTATCAAATTACCGTAGTCTAAATTATACATAAAAAAAACACTCCGTGTAATAATACCAGCCAAGTCTCTTCAACTATAAAAAAATAGAAGAAATCTATAAATTCAGCACTCTATAAATTCAAAACTTAATTTTAAAAACCAATATATACTTGGCGCATCGTGCATATAGATAGTTTAGAAGTATAGGCCAGATGTGTAATACATAAAATCTACCTACCCTATACTGCCGTAAAAAACGATGCGCCAAGTATATATTGGCTTTTAAAATTAAGTTTTGACTTGGCCCATTTTTTGATATCACTACTTTTCAGGGCTGAATTTATAGATTTCTTCTATTTTTTTATAGTTGAAGAGACTTGGCTGGTATTATTACACGGAGTGTTTTTTTTATGGGGATATCACTAATTTTTTTAGTTTATTTACACAACTTGTAAGACATAGTTGAGCAATGACCAATTCCTTTAAGAAAATATGCCATTTACGAATTGGTAACTAAGAAAAATGTTGTTTGGTTCTAAGTATAAGTTTAAAATGATATTCCATGAAGAAAAGCGAAAGCTTCGTTCCAATCGGTCCAGCCGTTTTCGAGATATGGCATCACTTCCGGTTTTCAAAATGGCGGCTGATATTACTGACACCTAGAATTTATTTCTATAAATGTTATGTATCATTATAAGCCTTCTGAATAGATATTTATAGGTTTTTATATAAAGGGGAAGTGAATTTAGGCAGATTTCGCATAAATATGACGTCATTTCCGGTTTCAGTAATCAGAAAACTTTAGTTTTGCTATTGATATTTCATATAGAGGGCCGTCTGAATCGTTTGGTGCTAGTTTTATTCCGATCGGTTTAGCCATTTTCGAGATATGACGTCACTTCCGGTTTCAAAATGGCGGCTTCCGGTTGGTTTTATAAAAAGGCACCTCAGACGCCAAAAGTACACACGTGGTAAAAATTTCAGATCGATCGGTTCAGCCGTTTAGGCTGTGGCGGAGATAGCGGTGTTTCCTGATATCATCTGAATCATCTAAAGATCAAAGTGGTGTAATTCACTGTTTTCTCGGCTAGCAAATGGAATAACCTATTGTTATAAAATTTGGTATATGTTGTCAGGTGGGCCATAGCTCAAAATTAAGATGTTTCGCAACAATGTGAGATTTCCCAATTTTGAGATCCAGTAGGCCGAAAATGCCATGTTATTGCTTACAGTAAAGGTGTTTGGTCTGCTCCTCAGTTTTTAGGCATTTACGGTATGTTGAGTGACTGTGAGTGTACGGTACGACTTGGCTGGGTGGAGCGACCGCTCCACTAGATCTAGTGGAGCGGTCGCTCCACGCCAGCCAAGTCGTACGGCGCGCACACTCTCATATAAAGACTGGAGCAAACCCACTTTTACTGTAAGCAACAACATGGCATTTTCGGCCTACTGGATCTTAAAATTGGAAAATCTCACAATGTTGCGAAATATCCTAATTTCGAGCTATGGCCCACCCTACAACAAGTACAAAATTTGGGAACAATAGGTTATGCCCTTTGCTTGCTAGATGGCGGTGAAAACAGTGTTTTAGGGCGGTTTTCATAATAATAATAATAATCTTAGTACTACTTATTAGTAGTCTCCTGGAATTCAAATCCGGTAAACAGGCCACAGCATAAACGGCTCAACCGATTGATCTCACATTTTTATCACGTGTGCACTTTTGGCGTCTGATTTAACCTTCACCCCATCAATTTTTTGTGCCGCCATTTTGAAACCGGAAGTGACGTCATATCTCGTCAACGGCTGGACCGATCGGAACGAAATTTGCGCCAAACGATTCGGACGGTCAACTATATGGATTATCATTATTAAATGACTAAACAATATGTTAATAAAACCGGAAATGACGTCATGAAATTTGAAATACATCGAATTGGCATTTCGGCAACAAAGGTTGATCCGATTATTTTGATATTTATGTAACGTATGTACTTTTGACACTCATTTGACTTATATTAAAACCAACCGGAAGCCGCCATTTTGAAACCGGAAGTAGCATCATATCTCAATAACGGCTAAATAGATTTGAACGAAACCAGCGCTAAACAATTTAGACGGTCAACAATAGGCATCAATTATTAATCAGGCATTAATTATTAATTATTATTAATATTAATTATTAATATTAATTAGGCATCAATAATATTTGCAGTTTCCCATACCGAAACCGGAAATGACGTCAACATTTTAAAAAATTTACATTTTGGTGCTATAAATATACTATTTGAGACAGCTTATAATAAAATGTAATCATGTTTAAATTATAATTCAAGGGGTTAGTGATTTCAGCTGCCTTTTGAAACCGGAAGTAACGGCATATCTCGAAAACGGGTTGACAGATCGGTATGAAACTAGCGCCAAACGATTCGGAAGGCCATCTCTATGGAATAGGAACAGTCAAACTAGAATTTTCCTATTTATGTGCCCGGAAATGACGTCATTCAAATTTAATTTTTTTTATAATTCCCTCCTATATAATACATATTCAGAAAGCTTAAAATGATACACATCATTTATAGTTATAAATTCTATGTGGCGGTGCAGAAAGTTCAGCAGCCATTTTGAAAACCGAAGTGTTGCCATATCTCGGAACTGAGTTGACCGATTGGAATGAAACCATTGCTATTCTTCATGAAAATAACCAAATTGTAAAGAGTGATTTTTTTAAAAGGATTTAGTAATTGTTCATTCGATTGTCACAAGTTGTAAGAATAAACTAAAAAAAGAAGGGATATCCCCATAAAAAACACTTCGTGTAAAAATAACAGCTATAAGTCTCTTCAACTAAAAAAAATATGAAATCTAAAAATTCAGCACTGAAAAGTAGTGATATCAAAAAATGAGCCAAGTCTAAACTTTATTTGAAAATCGAAAACTACTTGGCACATCGTTTTTTTAGGGCATTATGTATACCTACTATGTTTATGTATATTTGATCCCCATAAAAAACACTCCGTGTAAAAATACCAGCCAAGTCTCTTCAACTTAAAAAAAATAATGAAATCTAAAAATTCTGCACTGAAAAGTAGTGATATCAAAAAATTAGCCAAGTCAAAACTTTATTTGAAAATCAAAAAATACTTGGCGCATCGTGTACATAAATAGCTTGGAAGTATAAGCCAATTATAAATTATACATGAAATATACATATACATAGTATACCTATAATGCCCTAAAAAAACGATGCGCCAAGTATTTTTTGATTTTCAAATAAAGTTTTGACTTGGCTAATTTTTTGATATCACTACTTTTCAGTGCAGAATTTTTAGATTTCATTATTTTTTTTAAGTTGAAGAGACTTGGCTGGTATTTTTACACGGAGTGTTTTTTATGGGGATATCACTACTTTTTTTAGTTTATTCTTACAACTTACGTGTGACACATATCACATGAACAATTATTAAATCCTTTAAAAAAAATTACCCTTTACAATTTGGTTATTCTCATGAAAAAAACAAAGGTTTCATTCCAATCGGTCAACCCAGTTCCGAGATATGGCAACACGTCGGTTTTCAAAATGGCCGCTGAACTTTCTGCACTGCCACATAGAATTTATAACTATAAATGATGTGTATCATTTTTAGCTTTCTGAATATGTATTTATTGTATAGGAGGGGATTATAATGATTTATAAATTTGAATGACGTCATTTCCGGCCTCATAAATAGGAAAATTCTAGTTTGACTGTTCCTATTCCATAGAGATGTCCTTCCGAATCGTTTGGCACTAGTTTCATACCGATCTGTCAACCAGTTTTCGAGATATTACGTCGTTTCTTCCGATTTCAAAATGGCTGCTGAAATCACTGACCTCTTGAATTATAATTTAAACATGATTTAATTTTATTATAAGCAGTCTCAAATAGTATATTTATTGCATCAAAATGTAAATTTGTGCGATTTTTAAAATGTGTGACGTCATTTCCGGTTTCAGTATGGGAAACTGCAAATATTATTGATGATAATACATAAAGTTGACCGTCTAAATTGTTTAGCGTTGGTTTCGTTTAAATCTATTAAGACGTTATTAAGATATGATGTCATTTCTGGTTTCAAAATGGCGGCTTCCGGTTGGTTTTATATCAAGTCAAATAATATCACAAAAGAAGATAAAGAACATACGTTACATAAATATCAAAATAATTGGATCAAATTTGTTGCCGAAATGCCAATCGATGAATTAAATTTCATGACGTCATTTCCGGTTTCGTTAACATAAATTTTAGTCTGTTGCTATTGATTATCCATATAGATGACCGTCCGAATCGTTTGGCGCTATTTTCGTTCCAATCGGTCTAGCCGTTGTTGAGATATGACGTCACTTCCGGTTTCAAAATGGCGGCACAAAAAATTCATGGGGTGAAGGTTAAATCAGACGCCAAAAGTGCACACGTGGTAAAAATGTGAGATCAATCGGTTCAGCCGTTTTGGCTGTGGCCATGTTACCGGATTTGAATTCCAGGAGACTACTACTACTACTGAGATTATTATTATGAAAACCGCCCTAAAACACTGTTTTCACGGCCCTCTAGCGTGCAAAGGGCGTAACCTATTGTTCCCAAATTTGGTATATGTTGTAGGGTGGGCCATAGCTCGAAATTAAGATATATCGCAACAATGTGAGATTTCCCAATTTTAAGATCCAGTAGGCCGAAAATGCCACTTTGATGCTTACAGTAAAAGTGGGTTTGCTCCAGCCTTTATTTGAGAGTGTGCGCGCCGTACGACTTGGCTGGCGTGGAGCGACCGCTCCACTAGATGTATATTTTATAATTAGCCTATTCTTCCAAGTTATTTATATAGGTACACGATGCGCCAAGTATTTTTGATTTTCAAATAAAGTTTCAAGCTAGAGTGACGCAATCTATATGAAATGTGCAGGAAATGCCGAGTCGTGACGTCACGATCTCAAACATTCTCCTCTAGTGGAGCGGTCGCGTCACGCGGCCAAGTAGGTGTTGTCATCTTGTTGCTAATACTTATCTCAGACCTTATCAAAGTGACGTAATGTCAGGATTGTTGCCCCCACATGTTTATTTGCCTATACCGTAAAAAGTCTTAAAAATATGTGTATAGCTACCTCAAAATATTAGTAAATGTCTTGAAATGTTTCAGGGATTCAGTCAAGATTATAAGTTCCAAAAGTACTGGCCCTGGCTGGTGTACTGGCGTACTGCCTACAATGACCCTTGGCGTACTGCTTAAAATGACCCTTGGCGTACTGCTTAAAATGGCCTAAAAATAGTGTCGTACTGCCTTAACCGGTTATACTACCACTGCCAAAAACATTATTGTGTTTTACATGGCCCCTTCTCTTCTTGGCAATGTTGTAGTCTCTTAGAGACCGGCAAAGTGGTACGATATTTCAAAACAACGATATATAATATTGAACCTAATTGAACATGATAATTTCTTAATAAGTTGGGGGCCAACTACACGTACGTGGTAAAATCGGAAAAAACTATTTTTAAGGTATTGGGCTTTTGAAAGAGGAAAACTAGTGTTTCTATAATCTAATCAGATAGAAGGGATGATGAAGATTCTAACAGCGGAAACCAGAGCTCTCTCGCTCATTCCGATCGTCTGTGAGAGCGTTTATACATTTCCCGACTTTATTACGTCAGAAAAAGAGTTATATATTATATTGTGAAAAATATAAAACTTAACAAATGAAAGCCGATGAAGGCCGTAGCATTCGAATCCGAAGATGGCACTTTGATATCCCTTTCTAGGGCTCTTCAAATTGCGATATTTCACCAAAATTGTCTACAAAATGAGGATTTTTTTCCACCAAATTATCTATGTTTTCTCAAAATAAAACTGTCTAATAATCGAATCTTTTAGAAATCATTTATTGAATGATCGTCAATAGATAGATACTGTCTACAAATCAAAGATTTTCCCAAAGAAACGGAGTGATTTCAAAAGAAACTGTCTAGAATCCAAAATGTTTCCTCAAAATCGATTGTTATTTAACAATTGTTATTTTTGTTTTTTATTGTTTAACAAATCGAAAACAAAATTAAATATAATAAAATGCCGAATGAAAAGTTGAACGTCCACGGTTTATTTTAATTTGTCAAACAATCAGGATTTCAATACACAACAGACACAAATACTCAAACAAATAAAACATTTGAGAAACTAAACAATCCTAACTAAAGCGGTTTATTACTCGGTTGAAGAGTTCCTTGACAAGAACATTAGTTAATCGTGGACTTTTAACGTTAAATTTCATGAGTTAATAGTATTTGCATACTTTTAGGAGGGTTAAAAGTCCATGAGTTAATAGTCTTTGCATACTTTTAGGAGGGTTAAAAGTCCATGAGTTAATAGTATTTGCATACTTTTAGGAGGGTTAAAAGTCCATGAGTTAATAGTCTTTGCATACTTTTAGGAGGGTTAAAAGTCCATGAGTTAATAGTCTTTGCATACTTTTAGGAGGGTTAAAAGTCCATGAGTTAATAGTCTTTGCATACTTTTAGGAGGGTTAAAAGTCCATGAGTTAATAGTATTTGCATACTTTTAGGAGGGTTAAAAGTCCATGAGTTAATAGTCTTTGCATACTTTTAGGAGGGTTAAAAGTCCATGAGTTAACAGTATTTGCATACTTTTAGGAGGGTTAAAAGTCCATGAGTTAATAGTCTTTGCATACTTTTAGGAGGGTTAAAAGTCCATGAGTTAATAGTATTTGCATACTTTTAGGAGGGTTAAAAGTCCATGAGTTAATAGTCTTTGCATACTTTTAGGAGGGTTAAAAGTCCATGAGTTAATAGTATTTGCATACTTTTAGGAGGGTTAAAAGTCCATGAGTTAATAGTATTTCCATACTTTTAGGAGGGTTAAAAGTCCATGAGTTAATAGTCTTTGCATACTTTTAGGAGGGTTAAAAGTCCATGAGTTAATAGTATTTGCATACTTTTAGGAGGGTTAAAAGTCCATGAGTTAATAGTATTTGCATACTTTTAGGAGGGTTAAAAGTCCATGAGTTAATAGTATTTGCATACTTTTAGGAGGGTTAAAAGTCCATGAGTTAATAGTATTTGCATACTTTTAGGAGGGTTAAAAGTCCATGAGTTAACAGTATTTGCATACTTTTAGGAGGGTTAAAAGTCCATGAGTTAATAGTATTTGCATACTTTTAGGAGGGTTAAAAGTCCATGAGTTAATAGTATTTGCATACTTTTAGGAGGGTTAAAAGTCCATGAGTTAATAGTATTTGCATACTTTTAAGGAGGGTTAATAGTCCATAGAAATTTTAAAGACAAAATAATATTAGTATTGTCATTTATTATTTTATTTCATATTTATTCAACACCGGACATTTTCAAAAATGTCTTACTATTCTTTCTTAAATGTAACAAAATAGCTAGGTACTTTTATACCCTAATTATAAAGAATGCTTTCCTAAATACCCTAAGGTATGAGGGCATTAAATTGATTTCAGCTCTAAAGGGTCAATGGGTACATTGAATATTAATACTATTGTAATGTGAAAAAGAAATAAATACAAATGTATTTTGTAAAAGGTTGATCAGAAAATGTGTCTGTTTATCAAGCCAATTTATTTTGTAAAAAAATATTTTCCTGTGATTATAAAGTAAACGGTATAACAAAGCCTATACTATTTTTTGAAGTGGCATTACTTTTTCATTATCAGATCAGTCAGGGATAAGATCAGATGAGTCCAGTAGTCCGTCTTGGACGGCGGAGCCAGGATGAAGGCTGTTAGGGGAGGAGGTGTTAGATCTGGCAACATAGTACACTTGTTGGTAACAGCTGATGTTTTCAGTTTGTTATAGTACACTATAATTCCCCACAGTCCCCTCATTTAGGCAGTACGCCAATGCTTTTTGATGAGGCAAAATATTAATGTTCAATGGGGGGTCTGGGGTTAGGGCCCCCAGCACATGCGGGTCTGGGGCGTACAAAACCAGTATTTTTTGGAAATTGTAACCCAATTCCAAGCATTGTGGTGCAAACAAAATAAAGATTCACATTATTTTGTTGGTAGTTCGTTGGTAGGCAAGGTGGTTGAATAGGGGGAGGTAGCCTTGATCCAAGGTGGTTGAATAGTCCTTGGTTGGTAGGTATATTTTCCTTTCGTTTTCCGGACTGTTTGGAAATCCATGGTGTTGGCGCCCCTCTGCCCCCCCCCCCCCCCCTCCACCCTGTGGTTCAGCAGGTAGCCGGAAGGAGGTTGTGTTCACTTGTTTTGTTACGCCTGGACGAAGTGAAGTGCTTGAACTGAATCTGATCGGCCGCGCCCAGGTCTTGGGTTCGAATCCCGTGTGATTCCGCCGCGTCACGTGATCGTGTCGTCCAATCAGCAGCCGGGGCTCGAACCCGATGTCTTCCGCCCGACATTCCACCATGAGCCGGGGCTCGAACCCGATGTCTTCCGCCCGACATTCCACCATGAGCCGGGGCTCGAACCCGATGTCTTCCGCCCGACATTCCACCATGAGCCGGGGCTCGAACCCGATGTCTTCCGCCCGACATTCCACCATGAGCCGGGGCTCGAACCCGATGTCTTCCGCCCGACATTCCACCATGAGCCGGGGCTCGAACCCGATGTCTTCCGCCCGACATTCCACCATGAGCCGGGGCTCGAACCCGCGTATTTACGCAGCCTAACTGATTTCGAGACTTGCACATGTCTTCAATTAGCACGCTTGATATGAAATATGGGATACTTCAAATTTAAATGTCGAATTCAAGCGTATAACTAATTATTTTCTTTCTCTATAAACTAATAGCAACACATTGTTCATTAATATGCTATTATATCTATGCAAGCAATTTAGCAACATTAATATTATTAAAATACCTAGAGAAAAATATCGTTCTACGCTAGTCACCAAGAGCAAAAAGGGATAGGTAATACAATTTCCCTATCCATTAATAATCACTTGATAATTACATAAATCTATCGTGTCAATATTATATTTTAAATACAAATAAAATATTGACACGAATAATATTTTTAAAAGATATAAAATAATATTGAAATAATTTTGCAGAAGGAAAATTCTCAGTAAGAAGGTAGGTTAGAATATTTGAATTTCAATGTGTTTATTTTTTATGCTTGGAAAATACATGGCATATATATAATTAATAACCGTCCGCACATAATTTCTCATTTCTTAAACATTTTCTAAGGAATGAAAGGAATCATTGCGCCACATTTAAGTACAATTCCCTTAAATTACAAAATACTTGATTGAAAATAGTAGGCAACAGAATATGTTTGCTCCTTAAAAAAAATACGAATTGTAACTTTCACTCAACATTCAACATTAATTAACTGATTTAAGAGTTTCATTAGTTACATTGAATAGATTTACTGATATAAAATCACTTACGTATCTACACGAGAATTTACTATGTAATGTAACCGTCAATGAAAATCTATAAATATTTTGTAGTTCAGAAAATTAAATTAAAGATTAATTATTAATGATTATATTTTGTTTAGATTTGCTCGAGGCTGTAAGTGTACTGATGTTCACTATCGAAATCAAGTTTAATAATTTCGGTCGTACTATTAACACCAAGCAAAATCTTAGTTAAATCAATATCATTTGACATGATGATTTATAACGGCATGCAAACTCCTTTGACAACCAGGTCACTTAGATTGATAAGTTGCTCTTGAAACCTGCGGGATTTGGCTCAGAGGGTAGAACACAAAGAATCAGCAATATTATAATTTGTTTATTACAAAGAAAATAAATGTTCATTGATGTGAAAAGAGCAATCAAAAATTATGAAACAATATTACGTTCGATACGTCGGCAGTAGTGATGATGTCGTCTGGTTTGTTTACTTCCGCGTAAACAAGTGGATGGCGTTGACTCTTGCGTAGTGTGTCCCGTGAACTCCAGTCCACCAGCAGAATGAAATGACTGGATATGTCACCTCCTTCAGCTGCGATGCGATGGTGTTGTCTAATAACCCCTTGGTTATCAGGACGTCCAGCAGTCCGTGCACAAGGAGTGACCTCCTCGAGCAGTTGGATCAAGTTGGCTCAGGCTGATGACGTTCGTGGCTGCAGACTCGTCGGTTTCTCCCGGAGTTGCAATTCACTAACTTTTATACTTCGATCACATCGGCACTGTCTCGCTGAAATTATACTATGTTGTGTGCACAAGGCTTCACGGTTCGCGAGGCAGGTCTCACTGCTCTGAGAAAACTCCGACTGATGATGTTTGGCTGGTAGCCTGACGTTTTATACCCTCTGACATCGTTTTCCCTCCAAAGAATCTGATTGGTTGGTTTCGTACACGTGGTAGCTAATTTTAGACATTCTGTCATTTCTAAAGCCCGCGAAACGACTTTCTTTCTGCGCGTAGGCCCATGCTCTTCTTGGAATCACTGAAAACTAGTCTGGCTGACTGGTTTTGTAGCGTTATCACAATGACTGGTTCACTTGTTATTACGTGGTGACATCACAATTTAGGTAAGGTCACATACTTTTTATATGGATTCACTCACTTTCTTGATATAATTGCACATTGTTAAACTTATTTGATTGCTCGTTATATTTTTGTCTATATTTTGATTGCTGTTGAATTTTAAGATTGTAAGTTTACATAATGATTCTAATTAATTACTTTGTGTTCAGTTAACCTTGACTCTAAGAATGCCATGCTACAAGCTTGTTCATTCTTTAAACCTATTTCAAGCAAACATTATTATTTTTAAAGTTAATTTTCTAACCTAGATAGGCCAACTTGTTACAGAGCCCCCTGAATTCTTGTTGTTCACCTTTTGACTGAAGTAAATTTGAAATACATTGAAATTTTGAATGAGAAAATGGTGATAAAACAAGGATTCACATAGAGACTGGACTATCTAGCAGGAATAATCTCTTCCTTTTGACAAACAAAAAGTTTCCTTCAACAGATGCAAGTTTATTTCCCCTTACAGCTGTCTAATCTAAACCTGAATGAATGAACTCACCCCTCCATCTACCAAAACAAAAACAAACCTCATCCTACCTCCCGGAAACGATGCTCGACTCAACCCTCTCTCACGATCCCGTTATTGGCCTAGTGACCTACTTCTGCTGGGTCATCATACCAAACATCAACATTACTTCTTGTTGTCACTGTGAGAATCAGCTGATCGATGTATTGTTTACTTTGTTTCTGGTGGATGATATTTCTTTAATC
Source organism: Leuctra nigra (assembly GCA_934045905.1). NCBI lineage: Eukaryota > Metazoa > Arthropoda > Insecta > Plecoptera > Leuctridae > Leuctra > Leuctra nigra. The sequence goes on from OW203763.1 coordinate 46,715,060, forward strand.
TCACGATATTATGTGTTCCCTTATACACATTTCTTTCGTCGACTAATGCATAGCTGTTATTATCAAATACTTTCTTGACCTTGTATGGGCCTTCATACAATTCAAAAAACTTCTTAATTACCTTGTCCACAGCTTTTGATACATTTAGTGCTTTAAGTAATACTAAATTACCTTCTTCAAATACAGTCTTTTCAGGATGCTTTTTATCGTGTAGTCTCCTGCGTTTCCTTGCTTTACTGCACAAACGATTTCTTGCCATTGCAATCTTCACGTCGGTATCCTCCAAAATCTTCACTCGATCATCGGGAAAAGATATTAATTTTTCTAACCTACTCTCTGGTTTTATGCCAAGTTGTAGTTCGCATGGTGCACTACCTGTTCCCTCATGTAATGTTACATTGAGTAGATTCTCAACATCAGTAACATATTTTGTCCACGAAGTATGTTTACGGTTGCAGTAGGCTCGGAATATCCGCCCTATCTCTCTCATTACTCGTTCAGTTGGATTACTCTCAGGATGTCGCACAGATGAATAGATGGGTTTTATTCCATTCTCTTCGGCTGTTCTTTTCCACAGTTTTGACACATACTGTGTCCCATGGTCAGCGAGTATTTTCTTAGGACATTGCACGGTATTAATATATTCTTGCAATCGATGTGTTATAGCCGCCGCAGTTGCTTTCTTTAACGGATATATCTTTACATGTTTCGTCAAATTGTCTATGAAAACAATAAGATATTGCCATCCTAGTTGTCCTCGAGGCAATGGGCCGTATATATCAGAGCTCACTAACTCACCCTTTTCAGTTGGTAGCAACGAATGCATGTCCCCATGTAACGTTCTTACACTACATTTGGTCTTCTGACATGTGTCGCAAGTCCTCAAAATGCTTTTGACGCTTTTATTAAGACCTTTCCACCAGAATGTTTCCCTTATCATGTAAATACATTTTGCTGCCCCGAAATGTCCCAGTTGTAGATGAGTGTCCCATACGATGTCGTGAATTAATGCTCTTGGAATGCAAGCTTTCCAATTTACTTTTTGCTCGTTATTTCGGTAGAAAAGTATTTCGTTATGCAACGTAAAATGTTTCTTCAAATTTTTCATTCTTTCAGTGTGGCTACCTTCATCATTTAAACATCTTATGATTTCACGTAATTCATTGTCTTCTCGTTGAAATTTGTCTAAATTCTTCAACTTTCTTCTCAATTCTACGTTTACATTGCTCACTATGTTTGCTACTAAGATTTCCTGGTCATGATCCCCCGGCACTAATAGCGTTCCGTCTTCTTTTTCGGGGTATCTACTCAGTGCATCCGCCATTATGTTGTTCTTGCCGGCACAAAATTCAGTTTTGAAGTCAAATGCCTGTAAGACTAGGATCCATCTTGCGATTCTCCCTGATATTAGCTTCATACTCATAATGAATGTTAATGCTTTGTGATCTGTAATTACCGTGAGATCAGCCCCCAAGATGAATGTCCTGAATCTGAGTAGCGACCAAACAATAGCTAATAACTCTTTTTCTGTGACACTGTAATTCAGTTCTGGGCCCTTCAGAGTTCTTGACGCCATTGAAACTATTTCCATCTCACCATCTTCATCTTTCTGAAATAGTATTGCTCCGATACCGTGATAACTTGCGTCCGTTTGAAGGTAAAATGGTCGCTCAAAGTCTGGATGAATCAGCGTCGTAGTCTTCTCAAATAACCTTTTCAACTCATTGAATTTCGCATCCAGTTCATCTGTCCATCTCCACCTGGTATTTTTCTTGAGCAAATGTTGAAACGGAACTGTTTTATTCGCATACTGATTAGAGAATTTTCTACTATACGAGCACATTCCTAGGAACGTCTTTAACTGTTTCTGATTTCTTGGTGTCGGCCAATTACTTATCACGTCGACCTTCTTCGGGTCCATTTTTGTCCCGTGTTGTGTAATAACGTGTCCCAGAAAACTGACTTCTTCCCGGCAAAACTTGGATTTTTCTATATTAACTGTTATTCCGGCTTCTTGGCATCTCTTTAAAACCATTCCTACATGTTTTATATGTTCTTCGAATGACTTTGAGGCGATCAAAATATCATCCACATAAATAGTTATGAACTCCTTAAACTCGTTTCCAAAAATCTGGTTCATACACCTCGTGAAAGAAGCTATTGATGTTTTTAATCCAAATGGTAGGACGTTGAACCAATAAACTTGTTGGTTATACTGAAATGCACAATACTGTTTGCTGTTTTCTTCTAATTTAATCTGCCAAAAACCTGACGTCATGTCGATGGAGCTCATCCACTTCACACCTACAAATTTCTGCAGCAATTCGTCGGGTTGATTAGGATTTTCTCTGTCCGGTATGATTATCTGGTTCACTTGGCGAGCGTCTAGACATAGTCGTACAGTATTGTTTTTCTTTACCACAACAACAAGTGGGTTTAGATATGAACTCGTTGCTCTCTCCACTATACCATGTTGAAGCATTCGATTCAACTCCTTCTCCACAGCTTCTCGACATTTAAAAGCTACGGGGTAACTTCTTCCTTTAAAATGCGTTTCATGACTTACTTTTATCACATGTTCATATTCTTGAATTAGGCCGGGTTTAGTTGAAAAAACCTCACGAAACATCATCATTGTTTCTATCAGGTCTTGTTGTTGTTCTTGGTTCAGTAATTTGTTGTTGTTGACAATTTCAAGTATTTCCTGGTTGGTCGGGTGGCAATCTTCCTCCAATTCTTCCCACGCTGTTTGGGCACATATTTCATAATCTACACTGTCTTCTTCTCTAATATATTCGTAATCTTCCTTTATTATATTTCGAGTCAACTCTTCGCCGTCTTCACTAAATTCTGCTACTCTTCTACTCATTCTTCTTTCATTCATTTCAGAAACACAAATGCTCTGATAACTGCTTCCGAGTGGCCCACCTTCTACTTCGGATTTCATACTTATTTTCATTTCACCACCAAATCTTATTTCTTTCTCTTGAAAGTCTAGACTCACGTTATTCTTGACCAACCAGTCTATGCCCAAAATCAATTCACATGCCAAGTTTTTCACAACTAGACACACCGCCTCCATTGCCACATTTTCAACCATGACCTCCAAAAATGTTTGTTTTGTCACTTTCATTGTTTGGTTTAACGAACATTTTATTGAGACTCCCACTACAGGTAATATTGGGAAATTCTTGAAGTTATTGTTCAGGAACTGTTCGTTTATGCAGGTAACCTGGCTACCTGGGTCTAACAGCGCATTGACCTCTATCCCATCTATCACAACTTGACATCGTGGGCTACTAATATTTCTGCTTTTCGTAATTTCATCTCCTTCTTCTGACAGCAGGAATTCTTCAGGTTTCTGGAACATCGCCTGTATGTTATTGACTACTAGCTCGTTTTTTTCTTCTTCGTTTTCAATTGTAAGCTCTAATTGTTTGCATAATTCCTCCCATGATTTTTTTTCGGTCGGCGCAATGTCACTCTCTATTTTCCTTTCTGTGCCGACCTCTGTCCGTTTCCCTGAGTCTCATTCTTCATTCCGCTAATGCCTGGAATTGGTGAGATTGGTAGCGGTGGCGGATTGATTTTACTTTGTTCGTTCTCGTTTTGCCTACTATTGCCGTTACCTTGAGAGTTGTCTCTTTGATTTTGCCGATCATTATTATTCCTGTTTGCATAGCCATTCCCGTGACCATACCCATTTCTGTCATAGTCATTCCTGCCGTGACTGTTTCTCCCGTAGTTGTTGTTATTGTAATTTCTGTCATAACTATTCCTGTTATTATAGCCGTTCCTATTATCATTGTAACCGTTCCCGTTACGAATTGGCTCATATTGCTTGGGATCTCTGATTAGTTTTTCAGTGAATTCATCATGCTCTAAGTCAGTCAGCTCTTTTATCAACTCATCTTTAGTTTTGACTTTGCCACGTACTATCACCCTGATGTTTGGTGGTAAGTGATTAATCAATATTCCAACCAAAACTTGTTCCGTCATATTGACCAATTCTGTCACATATTTTGCCTTGTTGATAATCCGATTGACATAGGTCACCATGTTTAGGTTCGAACTAATTTTGTATTCTCCAGCATAGATTGATCTGATTAGCTGATGCTGTACAGTTTGCGACCAATATTTATCTTTAAAAGCCTCTTCAAATTTGTCAATGTTCTCAACGGGATTATTTACATACCAGTCTGCTGCTTTTCCATGTAAACACTTGACAATGATTCCCAGCTTCTGATTGTTATTCACATTGAATGTTGAAAAACGCTCTTTGATTAGCTTCAAAAATTGCATTGCGTTTATTGGGCAACTCTCTTCCCCATTAAATCTTATTGCCTCTTGTATCAGCGACTCAGTACAATGTTTTGCAAATTGCAACTCGTTATTTGCGTGACAGATGACATTTGATGTTGTTCCAGTCTTCTTTGCATTTTCATCTACTTTCTTACTTACGTCCTCTATTTTCTCCTTCATAGCTGAAATGCTTTCATTCTTCTCTTTATCCTTTCTTTCAAATCGCGAGCTTAATGAAAATAGCTCCAGACTGAGTTTCTTATCACGTTCATCGATCTCAGTGTTGATCTTTACTAATTCGGATTTTACTTTTTCCTCTACACTGCTCGTTTGTTCTCCAATTGATTCTATGTAAGACTTAATAACCTCCAACTCTGTGTCGACTTTATCATTTATTCTCTGTACGCTCTCCTCTACATTTGAGACTCTAGTTTCGACCTTTTTCAATCCAGCTTGAATTTCACTGACGATCTCCCTGACGTTTTCAGTTTTTAACAACAACTTTTCCATCTCCTTTCCTCTTTCTTCCTTTTCCTTAATTTTCTCTAGTTTCCTATTCATTTCCTTGATAGCTTCTTTCTCTTGTTGTTCTTGCTTTTCCTTTTCTCTTGCTTCCCTTTCCTTCATTAGGAATTCCATAATTGGATTAGAGGATTCTTTCTCACCGAATTGTGAATATATACTGTCAGCCCTGGCTTCTTTTTGTCTCTCTTCAAAGATTGGCATTTCAACATGAGGTAGCGAGTCATCGTGTTCGTCCTCCCCTATCACCTGGCTCCTAGTTACCTCGAGTTCACTAACCACTGACTGGTCCCCCGCCCCCTCTACAGTCTCATCTAAATCTACAGTTGACGCTAAACTTGCATCTCGATCTGCCATCGTAACAGATGTAATGAACTAACATGCACAAATCTACAGTTGGCTTTATCTTTACGTTAACGGGTTGATTCTATGTAAAATTTCCAAATACATGAAAATTTTACGCAATGCCTGTGTCCACAAGTTTCAGAACAACTGAGTAACTCTTTCACAATCAAGAAAAACAATTATTTCTTTCAAAACAATTGCTCCCAGGAATGTTATTCGAGCCCCACACGTTGAGCGCCACTGAAACCTGCGGGATTTGGCTCAGAGGGTAGAACACAAAGAATCAGCAATATTATAATTTGTTTATTACAAAGAAAATAAATGTTCATTGATGTGAAAAGAGCAATCAAAAATTATGAAAACAATATTACGTTCGATACGTCGGCAGTAGTGATGATGTCGTCTGGTTTGTTTACTTCCGCGTAAACAAGTGGATGGCGTTGACTCCTGCGTAGTGTGTCCCGTGAACTCCAGTCCACCAGCAGCATGAAATGACTGGATATGTCACCTCCTTCAGCTGCGATGCGATGATGTTGTCTAATAACCCCTTGGTTATCAGGACGTCCAGCAGTCCGTGCACAAGGAGTGACCTCCTCGAGCAGTTGGATCAAGTTGGCTCAGGCTGATGACGTTCGTGGCTGCAGACTCGTCGGTTTCTCCCGGAGTTGCAATTCACTAACTTTTATACTTCGATCACATCGGCACTGTCTCGCTGAAATTATACTATGTTGTGTGCACAAGGCTTCACGGTTCGCGAGGCAGGTCTCACTGCTCTGAGAAAACTCCGACTGATGAAGTTTGGCTGGTAGCCGTACGTTTTATACCCTCTGACATCGTTTTCCCTCCAAAGAATCTGATTGGTTGGTTTCGTACACGTGATAGCTAATTTTAGACATTCTGTCATTTCTAAAGCCCGCGAAGCGACTTTCTTTCTGCACGTAGGCCCATGCTTTTCTAGGAATCACTGAAAACTAGTCTGGCTGACTGGTTTTGTAGCGTTATCACAATGACTGGTTCACTTGTTATTACGTGGTGACATCACAATTTAGGTAAGGTCACATACTTTTTATATGGATTCACTCACTTTCTTGATATAATTGCACATTGTTAAACTTATTTGATTGCTCGTTATATTTTTGTCTATATTTTGATTGCTGTTGAATTTTAAAGATTGTAAGTTTACATAATGATTCTAATTAATTACTTTGTGTTCAGTTAACCTTGACTCTAAGAATGCCATGCTACAAGCTTGTTCATTCTTTAAACCTATTTCAAGCAAACATTATTATTTTTAAAGTTAATTTTCTAACCTAGATAGGCCAACTTGTTACAAGTTTGGAATCTGGACGCATCGGAAATTTTAGTTCTTGCCAATTAGCAAAAAAACGTTATTCAGTTCAACGTTTAGGATAAATAATTAAGTAACTTGTTTAATTATTTCTAACAAGGCCTTGTGAGAAATGTGTAACAATTTATATCAATAGACATCTAAGAGTCATAGGACCTAGTAACAGTGTTCAAGTAGAAATACGCGAATATCCGCGGAGAATTGCAAAGCGAGTTAGAAGGAAATTACCATGGGATTTCTATTCTGTCAGCAAAGATAATCCTGAATGATCTTTTTATAACTACAAGAATAGGAACTTTCTGTAAACACGACATTCAAAATGAATAAGTAATAATATTATTTTTCAAATTCGCAGTTCTCTCAAGAAAAATTATATTATTTTTCTCTCAATTATTGCCCAATCGCAGTAAATAGTTTATTAAAAACAGAAATCAAATATGAAAATCCACATGGAGAGCAATTTCTTAGGTATTTGAACTAATTAAAAATAAATCGTCATTTTAAACCATTTGCGAAGGGAGTTTTTTTTTTGCGAATTTGCGAATAAGGGGAAGAGAGGAAACCCCGTACTGGAATGTAGCCTACTATACTCATTAGTCATTAAAGATACCAATGGTGCCAACGTCCCTTCCGAAGGACGGTGTAACATTCACAGCACGAGCCTCCACAACCCGCGCCGTCGAGAGACGGATATCAGGTGGAGGGAGGTCGTCACATAACCCCCAAACACCCCAGTAGTCTCTGGCCCAACGACAGCAAAGCAAGCTAACCTAAGTGATCTTACGAGAACCGTGGTATCCAATACACCAGTCGTTGGGGTAAATAATTATGATATTTAACAGTTATCATAATTTATGGACATCGAACGCATTTTTAGCAAATTTTCGATTTATCGGAAGACGGCATCACTATTTATTTAATTGTCTAAAGTTGCAAAAGATTAACTTAAATTCAACTGCAAGTTAAAACTTCAAAACAAAACCAATCTATTTTAAGTTTCCGCTTAGTTAGGTACTCGTCCGTCAGTCCAGAGTTTTTACGTTAACGCTTCAGTTTTTCACCTTCTATTTCACGAAAATAAATATTTGTGATGTTTCCTCGATATTCCATGAATAGCCTTCATTGTGCTTGACCCGCTCAAAATCTACGTCTAGAACATTGTTGCTGATCATTGGGCCAAAGTAGCTTACATTCCACTTAATAACGAACCGGTATTACCATAAAAGTTAGATGACTTAAGTTATGTTTAAATGGTGGAACATCACTTATCAGATACTTCAAAATTATTGAACCAATTTAATTTTTATCCAAAGCTTGGGTAATCTCCCAATCTTTCTGTTGGTAACGCAATCGTAATATTCGCCAATAAGACGCCAATATTTACTTAATTCATTGGGCAAACGTTCAAGATAGAAATTTTTCAGGCAAAGCGCATTTCGTGTGATGGTTAGGTGGTGGTTCGTGTTCTCTAAATGACTCTTATGACTCATGGTGCATTCTCTTGATGCAATAGATCTTGGGACTCACACGTAGTCAATGAAGTGTAGAAGTGTAGTTGAATCAATGGCGTGAGAGAAGTGTAGCTGGGTGTAGTTGAGTGTAGTTGATTATAGATAAAATGTTCACACAGATGTTTCCTGCTCGAATTGTTGCGTACGACAGATATTAACTTTTACTCTTCGGTTATTCTTTTTCAGTTACATTTTCACGGTTTCATAACCATGATTGATAATAGCATTAACACATGATGTGCAGTTTGTATCTAAATAATGATTTAGTTATCTTTTTCTTAATATTTTAGTATGCTTAAAAGTTTTTTTTGTAGTTCGTACCCGTTAAATTACCCTGTTACAGCGTTACTTCAAATATTAAAAATTACCCACATTTTATTGCTCCGCAAATTTATATCCACACTAAAACACACTTGACCCCTCTCCAATTTTTAGTACGCATTTACGCAAAAAAACAGTTAATTTTTATTTTTATTTTCATCACACTTTCAAGAATCTTCATGTAAAATCTTCTACTTCTTCGGTTGGCGATAAAATAGGGTTGATAATCAAGATGTCACATTTATCAATAAATATTCTGGACTGTTACATTCTACTTGGTGTGCAGCATTGCCATCGCCATCGCCTGTTTGTTGTGGCCTTGAATTGTAATCTTCAGCCCCCAGCTTCCTCTCTGGCTGCTGATCCAGCAGAACTTTGCATCTTATACTCGGGCACACTCAATCAAGTTCAAATCTTTAAAAAAAATGGTCAAAATTGTAAAAAAAAAATCAATTTGAATTAACTTAATTTAAGAATATTCAATTAAATCGCACTGGACATTTAATGAAACAGATGTAACAAGAGATTTAATCTATCGACAAGATTATATTTTTCTCACTTGTCAGGTACATCAAATTGATTGAAGCACTAAACATCAAGTCATAATGCTATGAAAAGTCTCTCTTTATCAACGAGATAGGTGCCAACAAATTGACACGTCACCAATATTGCCAAAAGTACACCTGTTTGTCTAGATCGTCGCTCTGCAGACTATTTACACGTTTCTCTTCAAGATTTCTCCGTTAATTTCTTTAAAACGTTATGATTTTTTTACATTACCATATAACCCAACAGTTTGTATTTTTGAGTGAATGTGTCTAAGAATGGAAATATCATTTGATCCTGCTTGCTCCTGAGCCAGATCCTTGACAAGAGCAGGATGCCTTGCTGGTCCAGAACTGAGGACAGCATGCTTCTTCCGTCTTCTCAATGTAACCAAGTAGCTAATGCATGGACATGACAGATCGCGGCGGTTAGCTCAGAACATTTACTTCAGTTCTCACCAAGTTCGTAGATTCATTACACTTATGGGTATTTAAAATATTCGTTGTGAATTGAAGAAGTTTTCGAATTACACGAAATGGATGATGGATTTTGAAATGTTTCCAGTAACATTTTCATTGAGTGTTGCTTCGTAATCGATGTTGTCTGTTGCTTATTTTCATCAATGTTCACCCTTTTAGTAATGCCCCAATTAGTCACCTAATAATTGTTAGAAATCCCTCCAACTAGTAAGCCATACAGTGAATGACACAATGTATTTAGTTTGATTTGAGAAGCATTTTGCGGGAAATGTTTAACTTGTTTTTGACATCATCTATTCTGACCTCTTTCTAGCCTCCTTGCCAACGACCGCTCCTTTCCGTCCCAAAGCTAGCGCTGGCTCAGTCAAAGCTGACGATGAGAAATTAGCAAATCAAGTAACAAAACCTAAACCCGCATTGCCTGCAAAATCGGCGATTGGGGTAAAAGTCAGAAGCGACAAGACGAAATCAAGCGTTGACGGAAAGCCTAGTAAGTAGACAAACGATGATCAAAAGTTTTGAGTTGTTTTTCATGCACCTTGGACAACGCATGCCCCTTTGTTGATGTGTGTTGTTGACGTTGCTGTCTTCTAGCGCTGTGTTGATTTGTATGGTGTTGTTGGCTAGGATTTAGAGTTGATCGTTTTGTCGTAGCGAATTAGAACAAGATAACGACCAGTCATTGTTTCCAAGATTTTGGGCTAGTTTATTCATATACACGGGGGATTATGAATACGAATCCATTCACATATGAAAATACACCTTCATGTTGTAGTAAAAGTAATCTATTGTTTTATTATTTTGCAACACCGCAAGTTGTTCTTATGATTTCCAGTATTTCTTCTCCTTTTCTTCCATACTTCCACTGATAACAGGTCGCCATCCATGTGGATCCGGACAACACCACCAGTCTGCTGTGTGTGCTCTTACGCTGGTAGATGCCGGTTGGAGATGTCGGAAGGTGACAGACAGAATGGTGGAAACTCAATGTTCTCGGTGGAGGCCATCAGTTACTCACACATTACTGCTGGTACTTGTTGGAGACATGACGATTTCCAGCTCACAATATTTTATTCATGGCAAATCTTTGTTATATATAGCACAGGTTCAATCTTACATCGGATCCGATTTTATGTAATAACGAGGATAGATTTTACATGTTTTAAACTTGAATTACTAGTCACATTTTCTGAAGTAAAATTATTGGGATATTGCGTCACGTTAAAACTATATTGAAATAATTTTTGTCGACAGGTTCGATTCTTCTATTGAAATCTTCCTCAGGACAATATAACTATAATATATAACTATTGTAGCTTATAAATGGGAAAGCAGGTTTCAACTGGAATGTGGGAAGGCATATTTAGAAGTATGTCAAGTGTCTGTGATTTAAAACCTCTGATAAATAGTTTTTGGATAATATGTAATACTTATCGTTTAATTTGTAATTGATTTTGATTGAAAGTTTATTAATTATATTGTCCCGAAGTAGATTTCAATACAGAAATCGAAACTGTAGACAAATATAATTTTAATAAAATTTTATCATGACGCAAAATCCCAATAATATTACTTATGAGAAAGAGGATAGCTTTATTCATTCTTGAATAGTCACTACAACTTTCATTTGCCAGAAACCCAACGATTGCCTCCATCTATAAGAAATCTCTTGCAAGGCGTGCAATAGTTTCTTAAAACACTGAAGTTTTCATATTTCTTTGCAATCCCACTTTCTGTGTATCTTTGACTGGGCTTAATGCTTGTAGCATTGTCAAGTGAAGTGTGAATCACTATTTTAATTAAATAACAAAATGTATACTCTCACTCACATTACTGTTGACATCTGTGCATGTTTGTGAAGATAAACAGCAACAATATGATAATATCAATTGAAATGCGATTTGTCTCTTTGAATTTTGACTCGACCACTAACCACTCTAAATTGATTGCTTCAGAGCATTTAGGCATAGTACGTCTTTAGCGCGAGGTAATAGGAGGTGGGATCGCAGGTGGCAGTGGTAATGAGGATGGCACGGATTCCGAGCAAGTGGACTGCAGCGAGGAGATCGAACTGCTTGCCCAGGTGATCAAGTCACCGCCCGAGCCCACGCGGGTCAAGTCTCCGGAGCAGATCCTCATGAGATCTCCAGAGCCGGTCAACTGGACGGTTCCTCTAGACACGGGCAAGACATTCACGGTCACGCAGAATGTCAGACAAGGTAAGACGCATTCCATGTTTATGTCCATGTTTATGTGCCATGATGCGGACTCAGATAAGGGACCACGGTGCAATTAGTTCACTTTATTGAGAATGTTTTCCTGGTCATTTCACACAAAAATACCTTTTTTAACACCAAAATGAAGATACAAAATTTTAACAGTTAATTTTGAACGAGATAATTATGAGATAAACTGCATTTAAAATACATGTCTACTTGCTATTAATTTTACTGCATTTAACTGCTGTTTTTTGTTTTACAAAAGCAATAATAGAGTAATAAAAGTAAGATAAATTTAAAAAATTGTGTTATCACATTCACATTATGCCTTGATTAGGGATAACTAGGGAGTTAGGAACTACTCATTGCACCATAAGGTACTTATTCTCAGTCCATCACAAGACGTAAGTTTCATCTACTACTAAGATCAAATATCATCTCATGCAACTGTGTGATCTCGAGATGTTTCTCTACTCTCTCTACATGACATGTAAAGGAGGCCATGGAGCTCTTGTCAAATATTATTGGAGATAGTTTAGGTACAAAATCACATCATCGTCTTTTAGTTATAGGAAGCTTCAATTACTCATGGTACACGAGTTTCCTGTTTATATGTCGCAAGTCTAACGGCTAGGAAGACATACGATATTAAATATCTATACCAAAAGAGAGAATCCTTATTCTTTTCTTAGAAATTTGCTCGGAAAGTTGTTTCGCGTTGATTCCTTTGACGTGATTTCTCTCTTATTGAAAATAAAAATATTTTATTCATCTCTCTTAATGGAACATTCCATTAATATTTACCAAATTGTTTAAAGAGCATTTTCAAAGGACTTGCAATTCAATTGCAATTGTTATTTAAAATAACACTATTGCCATGGTCATTTATTGTCGATTTTGAGACAAATATTGAATGCATACAAACTCAAGTTTGAAAAATGTTTCTATGGAAACTAAGGTTGGTATTTCTAGACACTCGACTGTGATATACACAACACATGCATTGTGAGAAATAATATCAGAACTTCGTATTTCTGTATGCTTTTCTATGTTATGAAAATGTTATGAACTATTATCGCTCATTTAAATATTGTTGCCAGAACATTATATCGACAAATGAGATAGACTAAGACAAATGCGTTGAATACTGTGATTACTTCTCTATCTGCAAAGAATATTCATGTTTCCAAGAAGGAATAATGCTGCTCTTTTCTGTCATGAAAAGCGTGTACTTTGATTGATACTGATTAGAAATACTTCGTAATAAACTTGAAACTGTGATAAACTAGTACATATGCTATTATCTACTGGCCATGAGACCAGGGAAATACTCCTGCAGGTCTTCATTTGCACTGCAGACGTGATCAGACCACACGCTCAATCATACTTCAGCAAAACAACATCTTGGGAACATTCAGAACCTTCACAAAAAATATTTATCAGTCTCACATTTTGTACTGATTTTGTCAGAATTTGAGAATGTTGAAGACATTGGTTTTTATTAAATAGGTAACATTTAAAAATAAAAAGTTTAGTGTGTGTTTTGGTATATGGTTACTACACTCAGAATCACCTAGAAGTTGTATCACATCACATTATCTCACATTGCACTCAAATCACCATTGTTCAAACAGTAGTGTAGCGTCCAATCCATCCAGCATCAGTACTCAGTAGCTCACATCATCAATTTCTCACTCCTTCCTATTTGAATGATATTTTCTCGATTGTAGCGATGCCAAATGTGAAAATCTGTCGAGGTATGAAACTTGATATTTCCACACTGTATTATTATAAGTTATTTTATGACAATAGCTTGCCAAAGATTGATTTGAACCCTTGCATACGTACACTCTTTGCACCTGCAAACAAACTAGAATATCCGAATCATTTGACACCTCCAGTTGGTTTCACTGAGAGTGTTTGACCAAGAATCTGATTCTTCGGCGATGCATAATGAGCGTGTAGTGACAGAAGAGTTTCGGAATGTTTATTTAGATAGCTCAAGCACCAATATTTGACATGCCTATGCATATCCAACTACGAAGATCCTAGTAGATGCCTCAGTAATCACTAATCAGCAAACTAGTCTTATCAATACAACTCATGATGGATTGCCTAAAGGTGGGTTCACACGGCCCATTGCACATGTCCAACCTTCCCTTCCCTTACGATAAGCAGAACGTGACTATTCAAAGGGCCATGCTCTATTGGTTAAAAATTATCCCCCTTTAGAATGATTGGTTATTTTATGAGGACATGTGAAGTGCGAGCTGCTCAAGGAACTCATCTTACAAGGGTGATTCTTGGCTTAAACTCTCTGCATTCATTCGTAACCTTGTAAGCTGGTGAGTGTATGTAGCTATACATAGCTACGAAGTAGTATGATCTTTTCTAAAAGAGAGGGCTCGAAATTAACCACTTTCTTTGCCCAGTAAATCCAAGTCTTTCATGTTGCACAATTAGTATTGATTCTATGAGAACAATCCACTGCTCGAGTACCTAGTTGAACACTCACAAGGAAATAGGCACAATCTGTACGTTAAGTCAGCTTTCAGTCGAGGGTCAATTCTTATACTTAGACAGAAAATGTTTTGGAAAACAAGTACATCTGACACATAAAATATTTTATCTATTAGTATAAAATGTGTACGATATAACTATCTAGAACAGCAAACATAATGAAAAGTTCTTGATTTACTGGGGCTTTGGGAAAATGCAATTTTAAAAATTTACGGTTCCAAAGTACAACTCTAAAAAATACTAGCAAAATTTGTTACAATATTATGATGGATACCATACAGTGAATCTGTGTATTTAAGTGGATAATATGAAACTATTTCTAAGCAGTAAAATGACAGGAATAATAAAACCTTCTAGGATTGTGAAAATGTGGACATATTTCGAGCTCTGTCTGATTTGTTCAATGTCAACTAGCACACATTTACTAACTTGATTCACCAAACAATATTTTATTTGCACTCAATCTGACTTGTTCAATTTCAATACTCAGATCTTTATCAAAGTATAATTAGAAAACAAACATTCTAATTACTATCATTCATGTGTGAGTGAGAGGACGAAGATAAAGTTACGTTTGGAGTTAGAGAGATATTTAATATCAACTCTGAAAACAAAAGCAAAGTTCTTTCGACATTAACGAGATATCTATTCTAAAAGTAAATCTCTGCTAGGCACATTGATGGCTCGTTGAAGTGCGTGCTAGTAATGCGAGTTAGTGCAATCTACTTGCTGTGTAATGTAGGTCACACTGGATGCATGCTGCTAACTCAGTGCAGGCAGAGACAAATGCACCAGTATTCAGTTGCACTACAGTAGATGGATGCACTGCCACTGCAACAGCAAACTGACAAGTTGATGGCAAATATGCTAGGACTTAGCTAGTTCAATCCGCAGTTAACACGTAGTTTCTTTTAGAGATTTTGTGATATTAAAAATAGAGTTTTATAATATTTGTATAATTGCATTGTTAATCTTATCCTCAGGATCTGAATTCATTATTGTCAAGAAATGCATTTTAATGCACGCTTAGTAAATGTAAGGTAAATTCTATTGGGCTAACCTTAGGGGCCGAAATCGCCCTTTCTTAACGTTTTACATTAGTTATGAAAATCCGATTTGAATTTATGAAATTCTTCATTCAGGCGTGATATACTGAAATTAAGACCGTCCAATTCTATACAAATGCCGTGAATGATTTGAGTGAATTACTTCTTACATTTAGGAGGTGCAAAAGTTCGACTATAAATTTCTGGGCGGCCAAATTTCTGTTATACATTTTTAAAAGATTGTTCGTCAATAATATTAATAATGATATAAGATTTTAATCTAAGAATCTGTCCAGAACGTTGCTAATAACAGTTACTGAACTGGTATAAAATGCACACAATGTACACTTTGTTTTCTTGTTAAATTCTTTCTTAAAGTCGGACATTTGTCCCCTGGCGTGTTTTCGCCTCCACGTGGTAACGCACAGAGCGAGTATTGATTGCTGCAATCAGATTGCCTGCTAATGCAGAACATTCTTCACATCTCGTGCGGGGAAAGTTTCATCGTCAGATCGTTCTCAACACCATTTGCAAGAGATTTCAGGCAGGATTCGAGCTGCTAGCAGATGTTCACGTGACCATCTCTTTACTCTTCATTTTCATTCATTTCTCTTTATTTGGAAGACTTAAGGTTATTATTTTCCACAAGTTTACTTATACTTCCTGATCAATCGTAGTTTCATGATTTCTTGATTCAAATTAAAACATTTAAATGCATTCAATTTTACTATAAATACTCCTAGAAACATATGGGCCTGCAACTAACTTTATGCTTTAAAATGTAAAGCTACCAATACCAACATTTCGCTTGATTATATAATGCTGTAATGTGCTTTAGTTAGCGTATACGCTTGGCACAACAAAAATGGTCGTTCAATAAATCTGATTGACTGAAATATATTAGATCGTACCATCAGAAGTCAGTCCAAGTGAACTCCTTGTCTCACTCTAGTAGGTGACCTCTCATTTCAATGATAATAATTGAGCGAGCGAAGCGAGCGTCTCCTTTTGGCTCTTTTGGCACGGACCTCTTTTTTTTGTCTGTCGTCTGCTTGTATGCAGATCGCACCGTTTATTTGATCGAGCTGAAATTTTGCACACATGTCCAGACCAAATTTGAGATTTGCAGACCCTAATTTTTTTGAAATCCCCTGATTGGTTCAAATTTAAAAAAAAATATCTTTCGATTGGTTGGTCCAATCAATTTGAAATTTAGCAAAGTCATTGCAACCAACATTGTACCCAATCATAATAAATTTCAGCCAAATCCTCTCATTGGTTCAAATTTGAAACCATTTTTCCGGTGATTTTTGTAATTTAAACTCGAACCGATTGACCGACCAACTTAAAACTTCGCATGATGGTTGGGACCAACATTATCTGCATTTTTGACAATTTTCATACTAATCTGTGTTTATATCCAAAAGTTATTGACATTTTACGGAATTTTGCGTGTTGGCTGTTAAATTCACGGCGACTTCGACTCTTCAGTTTAAGGCAGTTCAGTTCAGGTAGTTAGAGCAGAAACTTTCAAACGCATATGAAACTGATAATGACCGTTCAACTGTCGATCTGATATTGTGTAGACACACTTATATCATATGAGTGGTCCCAGGTATATTTTTTGAAGTAGATCCTGTGATTTTTGAAAATTAACAAGGAACCGTTCAATCATAAAGGTTCAATCGATCAACTTAAAACTTTGCGTGGTTATTTGGACCAATATTTTAGGATTTTTTAAAGATTTTTATACAAGTCTGCGACGAAATTTTAGAATTATTGGCTTTAAATGACATCTTTGATAGACAGAATTTTGGTTCGAGGTGTTGCGCGTATCCGTGCTCGCTCATCAACGCGTTACACATAGCGTTTTCCTAGTAAGCATAATTGTTATGGAATATGACCAGCAGTCATTCAAATTTGTTCAACGATATTTTTTTTATTTGTCCCAGTGTACCTGCAGTTCTGTGACACTGACGACAGTGCAATGTCTGTTATGTCTGTTATGTCTGTTATGTCTGTTACGTGTTGAGTAATGTGATGTTTGTCTTCGCAGGTGACTTGACTAACCGGCCCCACAGTGAAGTGAAAGCTTGGACCCCACCTGCCGCCCCCCCTCCAGCCCCCCAGTCGGCGCCGCCGCAGCTCCCACAAGGTAGCTTTCAGTTCAAACATATCGGTCAAGATGGTGCCCTACCTGGACGCGCGAGGTTTCTCAAAGTGCTTTTCAATATTGCTTTCACACTAACTTTATAACAGTATAATAAAACATCAAAGAGTATGCACATTTCAAACTCACTTTACTAAATGCAGCCACACACTGCAGTACATTACGACCTCCCGTACGACCTCAAAGTGTTAAGTATGATTATTTTAAGATACATTTCGTATTTAACACTTTGGTCGTGCCATAGATAATTTGATACTCCTTCAGTGTGTGGCATTATTTATAGTCGGTGTTACTCCCTGATGTTTTTAACTTCTCTTCGTGTGACGAAATTACAAATGAAACATTTGAAAGAACCGTGCGTGTCCTGCTATCTTAATCTTTCCCATGTACTAACTCTTAATACGATTACTCTCCCCCCCCCCACATCTGAAACCACTGCCTGCACATTTTTGTACTCCTGAAAGGATAATGTAAAATCTCATCAACGCTCTTGGTTTTGCCAAAAATAATCGGCGTGACTATTCACACGGCGGCCGTGCCCGCAAGGGGTTCAAATCCTATTTACACCAGAAGTTCGCCGTGCGCGGAAGAAGGCGTATGCTATTCACACCAGAGTAAAACCGTGTGTAGAAACGGCCTTGTATTATGAACACGACACGGTAGTAGACCGTGCAAGTGAGCTGCGAACACATTAGATACCTAGTTCAAATTCTAGAGTGACACCATATAGCAACTTAAGAAGACATCTAACGCATCAATTCCTCAGTGGCAACAATAGCCGGTTGGTTAGCCCATTGGCTTAGGGCGCAGACGATCGGGGTTCGATTCCCCGTCAGGGATTATCTTTTTTGCTTCTGTAATTAACTTTATTTACAATCTACTGGTCATTTGACATGTATTTTATTGTTTAATATAAGATTAAATGCGTCATACAATTATAATAGTAGTTTTCACTTCGTAAAACATTGCTTTCTAGCGTTCACGGTATAGTCACGGCGGCTGTTTGCGCAAGGGGTTCAAATTCTATTGCCACCAGAGTACACCAGAGTTCACTCCAAGATGGCCGTCCTCTGAACAGCTGTTTTCCGGAGCATATTTAGACTTTTTATACTAATGCAGAAGGATCGTGACGTTTTGAAAAGTATAGGAACTGATCAATAATAATTACAATTAGGTCAGGGTCATACGTAACGACCCCAAACTTCGATCTAAACGCATCTGAGCAGCTAAAAGGCTTCACTTACGCGCACGGTTTTAGGTCTGGTGTAAATAGAATAGGAATCCATAGGAACACGGCAGCTGTTTGCGCAAGGGGTTCAAATTCTATTGCCCCCAGAGTACACCCAGAGTTCACTCCAAGATGGCCGTCCTCTGAACAGCTGTTTTCCGGAGCCTATTTAGACTTTTTATACTAATGCAGAAGGATCGTGACGGTACAATATGTTCTGACATTTTACTATACTGAGAATCGTGGAGTTATAAAGAGGACTGGGAACATTTATTATCTAATAAAATTTCAGCTATGGGTATGATAGCTCCTGTAAAATATCTTTGACGTCTAGATGCACTGATACGTGTCAGCCATGACTCGTATGAACATGATTCTACTTCCCCCTATAGCATAGGAGGAAGTGGATATACTACGTCACGACCCGAGTGCGGATAGGACCGGTCCCAGTAGCCCCAATAGCCGGCTATTGATGCAAATAAAAGACCTTGTGTTTTATGTCTACTTAAGTTGCAATATGGTTTCACTAGCATTTGTACTACGTGGCTGACCTAATTGCAATCAATTATTGATCAGTTCCTATACTTTTTAAACAGTCACGATTCTTCTACATTAATTTAAGTCTAAATAGGCTCCGGAAAACAGCTGTTAAGAGGACGGCCATCTTGGAGTGAACTCTGGTGTACTCTGGTGGCAATAGATTTTGAACCCCTTGCGCAAACGGCTGCCGTGTTCCTATGGATTCCTATTCTATTTACACCAGAAGTAAAACCGTGCGCGTAAGTGAAGCCTCTTAGCTGCTCAGATGTGTTTAGATCGAAGTTTGAGGTCGTGACGTACAACCCTGACCTACATGTAATGATTATTGTTCAGTTCCTACACTTTTCAAAACGTCACGATCCGTCTGCATTAGTATAAAAAGTCTAAATAGGCTCCGGAAAACAGCTGTTCAGAGGACGGCCATCTTGGAGTGAACTCTGGTGGATTCTGGTGTCAATAGCATACGCCTTCTTGCGCACACGGCGACCGTGCTCTGGTGTACTCTGGTGCCAATAAAATACGCCTTCTTGCGCACACGGCTACTCTGGTGTAAATAGAATATGAACCCCTTGCGGGCACGGTTGCCGTGCCAATAGAGCCAGCCAAAAATAATTCCCAATTATTGAACGCTTAGTTATTTCTCACGTTATCATTTCTCACGTTTGCTGTTTTCCACAAACTGGTTGATGTCACAAGCTCTATTTTACTGATGAGCTATTTAAAGTTTATACCATAAATTTTCAGCAGATTTAATAAAAAGAAGTGCAGGTTACAAGTGATCAAGTATTGAATGTAAAATGCAATCTGTCACGCAATCTGTCTAAAAGTGAAAAAAAAGTGAAAAAAAAGTAAAAAGTAAGAAAGTAAAAGTAAAAAAGTAAAAAAAAGTAAAAAAAAGTAAAAAAGTAAAAGTAAGTGTTTTACTTTTACCATTGTCTGAAACCACTAACAAGTATTTTGAATAGAAATCTCCTGCATTTATTCAGATGATTGAATTACGTCACTTTCACTGAACTAGACAAAATAACGCTTGCAATAAAATCCAACGTTTTTATGAAATAATTATAAAACCACATGTCTCCGCCTACAAAGCACACTTTAAAGTTACATAAATGTACAGCTCAGCTGAAAATACAGTTTAAATAATAGAACATTCCAGTACACGTGGAAAGATTTTCCAAGCATGAACTCTGTGCCGGAGTAACTTACCTTCTACTGATTGCGCCGGAGTAACTCACCTTCTACTTACTCCTTCAGACCTCGATCACGTTGCCCAGTTTACACTCGAAAACATTTTAACATTGCGTGCTACGTCTCCAATTTGCATTTGATTTCCATTCTAGTACATCCACAATTGTTATTCTTGTTTGTTCTTGCTATTCTTGGGTATTTGTTTCACAATGTGTGAAACATACAGCTCTAAATTGTAAA
The DNA here is from genome assembly GCA_934045905.1 of Leuctra nigra. NCBI lineage: Eukaryota > Metazoa > Arthropoda > Insecta > Plecoptera > Leuctridae > Leuctra > Leuctra nigra. The sequence continues at coordinate 46,735,588 of OW203763.1, forward strand.
AGTGTGTGATTTACTTTTAGTCTAATAGCATGAGAATTAATCCTTGCGGCACTCTGCCTTCAGCTCAAACTAACTCCATTGTTATTATCATGTATGTGTGTGCGGTGAAAACAAATAAACTCACTACACAATGTTTAATTTATTCATTCATATGATAAAGAAAAAGAACAATCGTCCAGTATTTAAGAATAATAAACCGTGTTCTAGTTGCATATTATGTGCCTCGACATTCGGTTCAAGAGGTTTCAAACAAAGGATTAGGATGTATATTTACTATATAAGAACTTAATTGTCCTTCCTGAACTAGTTTTTTTGTGGTTTCCCAAAGTCGAAAGGCAAACGATGGGAAGGTACCCTACAATAGGCTACACCGTCCATCAATACCTACTCTTCATCATCACCATCATCATCATCATCATCATCATCATCATTAATCCGTCGCCATTATCCTAGTTGCAGAGCAGTGCGTCGTTAAATACGATTAACATACAATAAAACATTAAACCTTATTGAACTCTGACTATACTTACACACCAATTCAACAGCATTCTTTTATTTGAGCTATAGATTTAGTTTTGGTGAAGATATACCACATTTTTAAAGGGACATGACATCTAATCAATTAAGGTACGAGTCAGATGATTTGCTTGGATATAAAACATGTATTCGGGATGTCATGAACATTTTGTTTGAAGTTCATTACCAATGTTCCAGATACTCCCTATAAATATCACCAGAGCCCAATTGGTGTTAATACTGCGATCTGTGAAAATGGATGTTTCATGGTTACCTTGATGTGTCGACTGAATATACCCTCCTAAAATATAAGTTCATTTTCAACTAATGAGAAATACAACAAAATAAGCGGAGTTCTCAAGAAAACCGAAGTTTCATTGTATTTCCCATCCCAATGACTGAATCAACTGTGACCGAGACCAGCTGGCAAGGACAGAGGCTCTCAATTTACCTATTTCAGTTATGATTGAGATAAATACCCAGTGCAAGTATTGTCAAAGATAACATGTGGTCACCGTTTGACATTTCCTTTAGTGTAATTTTTGGTTTGCAAACAAACAATAATTGCTGGTTCTGGAAACATTGATTTAAATGATTTATTGATTTAAATGTTCAATATATTCCATATTAGATTGGTAAGTTCACTTTTCTCAAACACCCATTGCTGCTACGATACGATGAGTGGATTCTAAGATGTCATGGCTGATGTTCAAGTGTTTGACTGACTTGTTCTGTCCAACAGAGTGGAAGTCACCGGCGTCTGATTCCCCCGTCTCCACCACCGCGGCGGACAACTTCTCCGAGGTCAACGGCGTCGACGAGAAGTACGAGCAACTCGGAGTCACTGCCTCTGCCGCTGTCCCTGTAGCCGGGACCACCCTCCGCCGCCTCGAGGACCCCGGTGAGCCGCAACCAGGAGGTTACCGGGTCCTGGAGGCGCCGACTCATCAATATAATCCTCAAGAGCAACCAGGTCCTTATCGCGTTTTAGAAGCACCTTCTCCTAATTCCCCTGTTGATCCTTCGAAAGCACCGCTTTTAGAATCTCCTTTGCAAGGAAGATCTATAGCAACCGATGTTTTAGAGAAAGCTCGAACAAGGTTCGATCAATTCTGGGGTACTGGTAAAGGAAAAGATGATAAAGAAGGTAATGTATAAATGAATATGAAACGGCTGTTGACGACGTTGTTCCTGTGCTCTATAACTCATCTCATTTCTGATCTGTGAGTTGTTTAATTATATGCTTGGCGGGTTGGCGGGAATGGGGTCTGTCATCTATTTCTGTTACACACAAGTTTCAGTGCACACGGGCGTTCCGAGGATATCTGAGGATGTTCTTTGACATTGGATGGATGTTTCACAAATATATCTGCTGAGATGGAGTGCAGTTCATTTCAGTCGCATTGTTAACAAAATAAAGAAATATCGTTCAGGATTTTAAGTTTTATCAGTGTACTAATACTTAATACCTTAAAAATGTTGCTTAATCATTTATTGACATACTAAAGTAGAATATTTCAGGGCATGGAATTAACTAGTTAGTTAATACTTAATAAGTGATGGGTGTTCATTACATTCAAAACAAGACATTTTACCATCCAATAAAAACGTACTCATTACTCGGGCCAATTGTGCAAACCAAAGTCCATTTTACAGCGATTATTTCAGCTTTGCTGCATATTTGTCGCTTTAGAACTCTGTGAAGTTAAAGAAGGTCTTCACATAATATTAATTGTGTTGTGCTTTGATTAATAATAACGCAAATGGATATGTGATCCTATAATTATAATATTTTCGACGCTGTAATGCCTGTATTGATGTGATTGATGTAGCAAAAGAGATGGGTAAAGATAAATAGTCATGTTGCTTGCTGAAAAGAACACTTTTTCAGGCTATGATTGAAGCCTTATTTGCTCCGAGTCCGAGATTGAAACTAGTACTAACTATCCATATTTCAAGTAAGTAGTCTATCTAGGTACTTACTACAAAATAAAACAAATTAATTATTACAATTGTTCATTGTCAAAAAGATAATCCTGTCTGACATTTTAGCACATTAAAAAGAAGTCAGTTGCAAAGAACATTTTATCTAATGGCAACTTAAGAACGTCCTTAAAGTATTATCGAAACAATATAAGATAAATAAATCCAATAGGTTCGGTGCATTGATTGCAACGTGGAACACCACTTTTATCGGAGTGAATATTGTGTTATACAATTTTACTTCTGTCTTTAGATAATAGATTGGTGATGTTTTCTTGACGTTTGGTCACAACAATCGCTTTCATTTGTTAGGAAACAATTCAGGATAATGTTGGCTCTTGATAATAATCTCATAGTTTATAAAAATGCATTTGTTTATTTCTTCTCGAATCAATTGCTGAATATATAGAACGCACCGCAATATTTGTATAAACAATGTAGGGATGGAATCTCATTTAATAATTTTGTGTACATTTTTACCGTGTTTTGAAATTTTACCGTATTTTATTTTATTTTTTTAAATTCAATTTATTTTTGTATTAATATATTTTTTTCTTAAAACGTATTGTTTTGAATTAGAACAGCAATTGATTGAACATAACTTTAAATGTTAATAACCATAGATTTAACGGCTTTTGATTAAGATGATCATCCCTACATTTAGCACCAATTTAATGCAATTTGCAACCTTCATGTTTTGTCTTCCTTGTTTAAGATTTTCTATAACTAATGTTAATTATCATCACAAAAGAAACCATTAATTTATTCCGCGTGTATTTATAAACTAGTTGAGCTTGAAGCACACGGCTGATGTGTTCTCACATTGAATCATGTCTATATGTTGATTGCCATGGTTTCGATCATTAAATTGAAGCTTCTTAACCATGAGCCATTATTTCACCTCCACATTACTTCGGGTTGGTTTTTCAATGCTCTCTTCAGTTTCCTTGTTGTCCACCTTGATCGCCATCAATTACTGATGTGAACGTAGTTAAAACAGTTAGATGATAATTGTCATATTGAATGGCAAAAGCAATCAACGTTTCATATTGTGAACAAGGTTTTAGTGGACATTCTAGTAACATCATTACGATGGCTAAGGGTCATAAGATTTACACTGATTCACTTTACTATGTTTTCACAATGGCGGCGCTTGCGCTCTGTCACTTTTGCCGTTTCCATTTCTGTCAGATACAAAGATATGACACTTCACCATTAGTTAGTTGTTGCCATATACTTACGTAACAGTAACAGAGCATTGAAACACCGGTCTTGTTATTAAAACTCCTTGTTAAAACTCCTTGCTAAAACTCCTTGTTATAAAATGATGTTACAACTAGACCTACACCTACACTTCAACTCTTCAACTATGAGCAGGATGACGTAAGCAGTAACCACTAAGGAGGTTGCGGGTTCGATTTCAGTTCCCGTCCTCCCTGATTACTGTTTCTGTGGTAAATAAATGTCCACAATCGACAGGCACTTCTATTGCTTTTGATATCACCCTACACTATAGCCTCCTGCCTTTGAGCAGGTTATAATGATAAGAAATGATAATATTCTGAGTATAGCCAGCGTAGTATATGATCGCTGGTATAGCATTATTGTAAATTTTACTTTTTTAAATGGTCAGTATAGTTATAGTAATGTGTTGGGAATTTAACCGCGGCAAAGAATTCTTATTGTTTCAAAAACTTCTAACAACAAATACCTATAATAATAACGTGTCATAAAACAAAGCAATAAGGCGTATGAAATACAGGGGAACAACGATAGAAATCCATTGATACAATACAAAGATAACGCGTCAGAAAAGTGCGCTGCATTAACATCTGTTTAAATGTTTATTTTAAGAAATTGTATCGACATTTACATCAAACAGGGAGATACAAACACTGACTTGTTTGTTCACCCTCATATCCTGTACTCTTGTACGCTTTGGAATAATATCTCGATCATCCCTACGCTTATACCATGCCGCCATACAACGGAGATCGTACAGTGGTATACCTGCAGCGCTCCGTTGTATTGCGGGATGGTATAAGCGTAGGGATGATCGACACATTTTTCCACGACCCTACACTGCACATAGCTACATTCTTAAGCAAATTTAGAGATGTAATGGCACTTTTAAATTATGGTTTGTTTTAATTATATTAATTTATTTTTAATTAATTATTATTTTAATTTAAAATTTTTTCCCGAAATTGGGTAATCATTTTCATTATTATCAAAATATATTAAATCATTATTACTTAAGTTAAAATTATTGGTCACTGTGTCTTTTTATCCAAAACCTCTTCATCATGAGGGACAGCTTTAATGGTGACTTATTAGTATAACATGGCGACTTATAATATATAAAATGTTATATTCGGAGATATTTTAATTTTTATTTGAACGAATGAACTTGTTGTACCATCTCCATTTACCTTCCACACAGCAAAATCACACACACAAATATAACATGTTTCTTGACCTCGATAGATTTATTTAAGCGAGTAGGTCTAAATTGATTTCAGAAATTCAAATTTATCCGGGGTTGTGTGGGAACTCCATATGCCCTTTGGGAACTGCAGGGAAACTCTAAGAATCTCACTTTGCTTTATTCCAAAATCGTTTTTCCTGGACAAAAGATAGACTATTAAACAAATTCCATCTTGGGTACGATCATTTAAAATGTTGTCGCGTGACACTTCTCATCTCACCTGATAAGGCCGTGAATAACATTGAGATGAGAAGCTTGTCATTTGACATGATCGAACCCCTGCGGTCATCCTCCTCGAGAAGACACAACGGCGCTCAACTCGACTGCCAGCCAGGATCAACAACTGCGTCAATCCACGGGGAAAATTGAACAGAGCCGGTATCTTTTAATTAGAGAGATGAATGAGATTTGTATTTGTCAGTGTTATGTAATGATTACTTAGTTGATAATGATGGAAATTGAGTGAATCTCTCACTTAGGGATGGTGTCAAAGCTAGGGAACCTGCGAAATAAAAGAAAGCATAGGCTGTAACCCGAAGGATCTGGGTTCGATTCCCAGTCGGGGTCCCCTCTTAGATTACTTAACGGGTTTGGGCACAAATACTGTATTACGATGGTGTTATTGCCAAGATCGACTAAAAAATTGAGCTTTACGCTAATTATTTTTCACGCATTTAATTTTTTGAGTGGTTCAAAAGTTAAAACGATATTTCGGAAACATCATCTCAAATGTTATCTTCGAGTTCAGCCGACTCTTGTGCCTCACTTGAAATAGCATCAACACACGAGATAGGTACTCATTGAAAACTCCATTTCTGTTGGCATTTATTCGTTTCAACATGGTTTTAACCACTTTTTAGATGTTCAAATTCCATGCCACATTGAATTCCAATTCAAAGCCACATGATAGGCTGGTCCAATAGACGATGCAAGCGCTGCCACTGGTTGAGAAAATGTATTGGTATTCCAAGTCTCTTTTTGCAACTGCAATTCTAAGCAAGTAAATACATAATATAAGTATTGCAATTTCAAATAAAGATTTTACATTATTTTACTATACATGAAAGGAAATGAAACGTAAATAATTGTTTGAAATAATTGGTACTTCATTACATATATTTAATAAATCTTTGTATAAATGCCAATGCCAGACATTTGGTCGAAGAATCATTTCATTCGTCAACTTTTATAAAACACCATTAACAATCAGTAATTTTCAATGTGAATTCGTATTGTTTATCGGGCGTTTCATTCGAATTAATCAAATCAAATGGCCATTCTCTCTCATGATTGATGTCTAGCAATTTATCATCTTCCAAAGTCAACTCTGGATTTAATATTGCAGTCAATTAAGTGCAGACAGATCCAAAATCAGTTACAAAACTATAACATTTGACAGCGTTTTGATTTATACGAACTATGATCCCTGCGGGCGATACGCGGTTGAACAAAGTACAATGAAAACTGTCTCCATTAAGAAAGACTATATAATAGATATAATTAAACAATTGTGTATTATCACACCCAAAATTCATCAGAATTCATCTATGTATTGTACTAAACCTACGTGAAAATGTGTACACCAACATATCCATCGCAAGCATCAACTCTCTTTCCTTCATCTTCTCGTCAAAAGAAAATTCTAGTCTGTCAAGTTTATGTTGAGTACTGCTTTTGGTTGTCTTCATCTTCTAGAAAATATTTTTCATATTTGACACCTTTTTCTTCTGGTTTGATACTGTTGGCTTCTAGGACAAGGGCTAGGATGAACTGCGAGAAATAGATGTTCTCTCTAGTGGTATCTTGGTGCATGTTGTTGTCAATGTTAGCCGTGATGTTCTGGACTGGTTGTTTCGCGACGACGGAAGGCTTCACAGTCGCAACGACAGCGGGGCCTCTGGAATCATACAAGATTTTACACATTTTAAATAATGCGCTTGCAGCAAAATCATCACAAACAGCTGTTTTTAGCAAATATCATACAGAAAAATCCACACAAAAGCTACACATTTCTTGGACTATTTATGTGTGAACAGAAGTTGTCAAAACTCTATTAAAAAAATCGACCAATCGTGTTTCAGACTTAAAGATTGTTTTTTGACAACTTAAAAGTTGTACTCAGCAAAAGATAAAACGGTATTCGAAAGAAACGGATTGACTGAAAAAGAGTTGATGGCATCAAGTCTATGCTAAATAATTATCTAACTCGAGTAGGTGAGCTCCGATTTTATTGATTATAACAAGGATTGATTATCAAGGAACATATTATAAGAAGTTAGCCACCAATTCTAGCCACCGATCCTCAGAATCACGGCAAAACGCCACTTCAATGACAGTGCATACAAATCATTGTTTTTAAATGACGATAGATGGCGTGGAGTTCTCTCTACATTGACAGTGTAGTACACAAACGCTCAGTTCCGATGAAGGAATTACATAGAAAATAGCCTTTAGAGTAAATCACCTATTATTTATTAAATATAAATTCAATTAAATTATCAATCTGTTATTTTTCATACTCTATACTCTATAGTATTTAAGTTTAAACGCTTTATTTCAACTGAAAATAATACTTTAATATCCCCGCTATCAAATTAGAGTGGAATGGATTTTTGACACACTCTAGAAATGGCGATTTGACTATGCAAATTCAATTAAAATATCTATCTTTTATTTTTCATTCACTAGCAGTTAAATGAAAACACTTAAATTTGCATAATATAATCGCCATTTCTAGGGTGTGTCAAAAATCCATTCCATTCTTAAGTGATTGCGGGGATATTAAATCATTATTTTTAGTTGAAATCAAGTGATTTCATTTAACTGCTAGTGAATGGAAAATGAAAGATACCTAGATATTTTAATTGAATTTGCATAATTTAATCGCCATTTCTAGAGTGTGTCAAAAATCCATTCCACTCTAATTTGATTGCGGGAATATTAAATAATTATTTTGAGTTGAAATAAAGTGTTTTCATTTAACTGCTAGTGAATGCACAATAAAAGTAGATATTTTAATTAAATTTGCATAATATAATCGACTTTTCTAGAGTGTGTCAAAAATCCATTCCACTATAATTTGATTGCGGGAATATTAAATAATTTTTTTTAGTTGAAATAATGTGTTTTCATTAAATTGCTAGTGAATGAAAAATAAAAGATAGATATTTTAATTAAATGTGCATACTATAATTGACATTTCTAGAGTGTGTAAAAAATCCATTCCACTCTAATTTGATTGCGGGAATATTAAACAATTTTTTTTAGTTGAAATCAAGTGTTTTCATTTAACTGCTAGTGAATGAAAATTGAAAAATAATAGATAGATATTTTAATTGAATTTGCATAATATAATCGACATTTCTAGAGTGTGTCAAAAATCCATTCCACTCTAATTTGATTGCGGGAATATTAAAGCAATATTTTTAGTTGAAATCAAGTGTTTTCATTTAACTGCTAGTGAATGAAAAATAATAGATTGATATTTTAATAGAATTTCCATAATGTAATCGCCATTTCTAGAGTGTGTCAAATATCCATTCCACTCTAATTTGATTGCGGGAATATTAAATAATTATTTTTAGTTGCAATCAAGTGATTTTATTTAACTGCTAGTGAATGAAAAATAATAGCTATATATTTTAATTGAATTTGCATAATTTAATCGACATTTCTAGAGTGTGTCAAAAATCCATTTCACTCTAATTTGATTGCGGGAATATTAAATAATTATTTTGAGTTGAAATAAAGTGTTTTCATTTAACTGCTAGTGAATGAAAAATGAAAGTAGATATTTTAATTGAATTTGCATAATATAATCGACATTTCTAGAGTGTGTCAAAAATCCATTCCACTACACTTTGATTGCGGGAATATTAAATAATTATTTTTAGTTGCAATCAAGTGATTTTATTTAACTGCTAGTGAATGAAAAATAATAGCTATATATTTTAATTGAATTTGCATAATTTAATCGACATTTCTAGAGTGTGTCAAAAATCCATTTCACTCTAATTTGATTGCGGGAATATTAAATTATTATTTTGAGTTGAAATAAAGTGTTTTCATTTAACTGCTAGGGAATGAAAAATGAAAGTAGATATTTTAATTGAATTTGCATAATATAATCTACATTTCTAGAGTGTGTCAAAAATCCATTCCACTATACTTTGATTGCGGGAATATTAAATAATTATTTTTAGTCAAATAATGTGTTTTCATTTAACTGCTAGTTAATGAAAAATAAAAGATAGATATTTTAATTGAATTTGCATAATCAAATCGCCATTTCTAGAGTGTGTCAAAAATCCATTCAACTCTCCTTTGTGATTTTATTTAACTGCTAGTTAATGAAAAATAATAGCTATATATTTTAATTAAATTTGCATAATTTAATCGACATTTCTAGAGTGTGTCAAAAATCCATTTCACTCTAATTATTTGATTGCGGGAATATTAAATTATTATTTTGAGTTGAAATAAAGTGTTTTCATTTAACTGCTAGTGAATGAAAAATGAAAGTAGATATTTTAATTGAATTTGCATAATATAATCGACATTTCTAGAGTGTGTCAAAAATCCATTCCACTATACTTTGATTGCGGGAATATTAAATAATTATTTTTAGTTGCAATCAAGTGATTTTATTTAACTGCTAGTGAATGAAAAATAATAGCTATATATTTTAATTGAATTTGCATAATTTAATCGACATTTCTAGAGTGTGTCAAAAATCCATTTCACTCTAATTATTTGATTGCGGGAATATTAAATTATTATTTTGAGTTGAAATATAGTGTTTTCATTTAACTGCTAGTGAATGAAAAATGAAAGTAGATATTTTAATTGAATTTGCATAATATAATCGACATTTCTAGAGTGTGTCAAAATCCATTCCACTATACTTTGATTGCGGGAATATTAAATAATTATTTTTAGTTGAAATAATGTGTTTTCATTTAACTGCTAGTTAATGAAAAATAAAAGATAGGTATTTTAATTGAATTTGCATAATCAAATCGCCATTTCTAGAGTGTGTCAAAAATCCATTCAACTCTCCTTTGATGGCGGGGATATTAAAGAATTATTTTTAGTTGAAATAAAGTGTTTTCATTTAACTGCTAGTTACTTAATATTTAATTAAGAGAAGAATTTATTTTCATAACATTCTTTAGTTATTCTTTACAGAAGTTCAATATTGTATCTCGAATATTGTTATGTTTTATAAGATATAAATAAGGTGCGTCTTCTCTAACTTACACTTAATATTGCCAAGTGGTTTCTGGTGATAAAGATTCCGTGGCTCGAAGCAAAACGTCGAGCCCATTGTTCTTTGCACTCGCGTTTTTGGCGCAACATCAATAAACAGCATTCGCATGCCCCTTTTTAATGGGGTGGCCTAGAGAGATAATATTTTGTAGAATATTTTTGGCCTGGAGCGACCCTAACCCTAGAACACCAGCCAGCTATTGCCCAATGCAACTCCACAAGATCAATAGCAATTGCTACAAATCTACAGTGCCTAGCCAAGCACTGTTGTTTTTTATAGCAACATTTTATTCTTTGTGTGGTATTAAAGGTCAAACTAGAGTAACTTTCTTGCACTGCCATCAGGTTGCTGCAATCTTCTGTTAGGTAGTAAAATATACTAAGAAGCAGAGGAACAGATCATAATAAACAAATTCTATGATTCTTCCTTGTATTTATTTTTTATTTCTTATTTGATACTTTGACCAGAGGATAAATTAAGGTCTATCCAGTTGTGGACAACTGAGTTGATTACACCTTCAAATGAAATAATTTGTCATGCGCAATCGAGCAAATTTATTCGAAATGTTCAGTGCTGCATAATATTTACATATTCTTTTAGAAATGACCTGCTGAGCGTTTGTACTATTGATATTATATTAATTTACTTTAGCTTCTTGCAATACAATTATTGGATTGACGTTATACTTCAAAACAAATACCAATTTGGTTAGTTAAGATAATATGGAATTGATGCTGTATAATTAATATTATTGATAATAATTGAGAGATAATTGATATTGATATGAATAAATGAAATGATTCCAATTAGAATAGTGCGGTTCAGACGTTTCAAGATATGACTCCACTTACGATTAAAAATGACCATCATAGGAGACCATTGGCGCCGGGACGGGGACGGGGGACGGGGGGACAGGAAAAAATGTAAGTTTTGTGTTGTTTTACGTAGTTGCATTTTGTAAACAAAAAATTGTAAAAGAATTATACAAACCAAAATACGCTATGCGGAACATAACCCGTGATAGAGTATTTTCTTTGTCTATTTTCTTTGACTCCAAAATCTCTGTGTCCATTCAACCTATTTTGAACCCTCCATTCCAGCGGTCGCCAACCTTTTGGACCTCGCGGACCACTTATATGACAATTTTATATCTCGGGGACCACTCAGGCGCGTAAAATACGTATGACGGGAAATACGATTGGTGAGGGAGACAATGGGGGGTCTGGGGGGAGGGCCCCCCAGCACCAAGCGGGTCCGGGGCGCTTAGCCCCGGAAATTTTTGGTTTTCAGGAAGTCATTTGGCGCGTTTCTACGCTATTTCAGCCAACTTTTTTTTTCCAGAAAAAGCGTTTAAAATAACTCTTATAGGTATTGGAAAAATACTCGGAAACTGATATTATTTTCATTATAGAGCTAGTGAATACGTATAGTCGGTAGGTAGATACTTTGTAAAGGCATTATTACGTATTGAAACATGTCCGAATTCAATACATTTGTGTTGTGCCATTTTTCTAAATTAAATAAATTGCATGGAAACTTAAAAGTAAACTTCCAATTTTCTCTGCGGACCACCAAAATTTTCTCGCGGACCACCAGTGGTCCGCGGACCACCGGTTGGCGACCGCTGCTCCATTCAACCCCTCAAACTCGCAACTTATTTGAAAGATAGAGTTTTTCTTAATACTTCTTGATCAGCCCTCGTGTACTACAATGACTTGGGTGGGTGTGTAATCGCATGTAAATCTCGACTACCATTTTGTTAGACCCAAACAACTGAATTTGACAGTAATAGACAGCAATGTTATAAAGTAGCAGTTCTCATGTCGAATAGCTACATTTTATCAGTGTATTATGCGATAGCGCTTGGGCCGCTCACCAAGTTTTATCCCGATTTATAGGATAAAGATTCCTGTTCAACTATTTATAACACAAGAATAATGTTTTGTTCATAGATATTATAAACATTATATATTTTCATTTTTCAATAATTAATAACTACGTGTTATTATAACTATTCCAGCAATCACAGCATTCTGAGAATAATTTTACATTCTACATTTCATAAAAGACCATTTATGTTTGTGATTCTTAGATTTTCTCACATGCTTGTAATTTTCTCTTGTTGTATTCTTCACGATGGTCCTGGTCTTGGTGCACGCATGCTATTGGCGGGGTGGGTGGGGTGGGGGACGTTAGGCGATGGGGTGGGGGTTGCAGTAGCTGGCGGAGCCGTCTCCGCTAGTCGGCAACCCGCAACACACTCTCAGAGCCGCAACGCGCAACGGACAACGCAGTGGGCTATCCATGTGCTTGCTTCCGGCGAGTGTCGACCATGTTACATCGACACACACGGACATAACATTCACACTGGCCCCAGGTAAGACAAATCAAAACGTCAAAGAAGATCATTAGGTTTAGAAAGAGAATTGGTATATTATGATTATCTTGAGGTAATAGCCAATCGGAGTAAATTGTACTTACACTTATTAGTTTCAAGTTGATATAGTAGTGGTAATTTCCTGACTTGCTAAGAAAGACATTTCAAAACACATTTCTTGTTTCTTTCTCTCTTTCAATCGTTTGAAGAAGTTAGAAATGAGATGAGATTCAAAGTGGTCCCGATTTCAAAAGATTACTTTTAAACATTTGTTTTGTCTCAAAATAATTTGATCAATGGTTTTTATGAATTCCTATTTTCCGCCTTTAAGTTTTTGAACAATTTCGTAAGGCCTGATTTACACGGTACAATTTCTTGAACAACTTCTATGTCACATTCGCACTTTTCATGCAGTTTTGAATTTACACGATGCAACGATTGTCACACGATTGTCACAAACCTTGAGCTCAACTTTTATCATTTAGAACATGTTCTAATTTCTATCAAGAAATGTGATACAGAAGTGTGGCACAGAAGTTGAACAAGACGTTGCTCCGTGTAAATTGGTCTTAAGAGTTTCAACACTTTCATTTCACATGAACTTTCATAAAACGAAAATTTGCTTTTTTTTATCCTTGGATCAATCGCCTCAATAAAATCATTCGGTGTATCCTGAATATTTCTTTCAAATCTCACAAGTTCATGTGTGAAAGTATGTGTTTGGTTTTCCTACTTATCCTGCACTTCAAATTAAAAGAAGTATAATAATAAATAATTGAAATCCATTTAAAGATTTGTAAAACTATTACCTACTCCGACAAATTTTAAAATGAATAATTCGTAAGGAAATGTGCTCACACAAATTTGGTCGGAGGCAGAGGAAGTATGTTTTCTTTATTTTTAAAACCATTTGCCTACTTAATCTATATATTTTTTTTGTAAAAAAATTGATTTTAGATTATTAGAGGGTGATGCCCAAACACGATTTATTGTACTCAACCGATTCACAATGAATTGTTGTTCATGATTATTGAATCAGATGTAGGTACGTACTTCCCATTTCACTGAGCAAAACAAACACTAAAAAAAATTGTTTTTTGACGGATGATTTCGCCGTGGCTAGCTCATGGTCTAACTAATAGACTTGTTCTGAGTCAAAATATTTGGAAATGCATGTAAATTGAAACATTGAGATTTTAAACAATGATAATTTTACATAAAAATACAGTGTCAATATTTTTCATTTAATAGGTACACTATAGGACAAACAAAAATTAATCGTTGATCAAATTTGAATGTCTGCTGGTCATGTCCCATCATACCAATCAAAGCTTGTTATTATCGTTGAAATGTGGGGTCGGTCACCTACTAGAGTGAGACAAGGAGATCGCTTGGACTGACTTCTGATGGTGCAATCTAACATTTATCAGTCAATCAAATTTGATCAAGGATCAATTTTTGTTTGACCTAGTGTACCTACTCATATCATAATTTTGTCATATTTTTATAAAGATTCTAATAAACAGTGTTGGGTAGGAACGGAACGAAATAGTTCCGTTCCTAGGAACTAGTTCCTTTTCTTAGGAACTATGGAACGTCTTAGTTCCTTTTTTCTATGGAGGAACTATGGAACGGTTCAGTTCCTTTTTTTGAGGAACTGTAACGATTTTTGCTAAGTTCCTTTTTTTAAACTTGACTGTACTTTTACTCCGAAAAAGTGTACTCGTCTAGAAGCCACATTTGTTTAATTCTGTCAGAAGTCAGATGTCCTCCTAGCTATTTGGCATCTAAAAATAATCTGCTGTGATATACAGTGATTCAATTTTTAATTTGCAGATTGCAATTTTTAATGTTCCAATAAAAATTACACCTTTCTTTAAAAAGGAACTAAAAGGAACTAAGTTCCTTTTATAAAGGAACTAGGAACGGAATAGTTCCTTTCATTATTGAAGGAACTGGAACTGGAACTAGTTCCTTTTTTCGGCTAGGAACTTGGAACTGGAACTAGTTCCTTTTCAAAAGGAACTTACCCAACACTGCTAATACAATAAGCTGTCTTTTTGTGTATCATGAGAAATCAATGCGAATGTTTTAATTTATAGACAGCGTGTAACTCTGGCCGATTTCATTCCAAATTAAATTACCTGCAACATTATTATAACATGTTATTAAGAAGAAAAAATCCACTACTCGCCACCAGGCTCAAATGATTTGTTTTAATCCATCCTTAACTTTAACTCCCAAATAACTTTTAATGCGATATCATTCTTCCAAACAATTATTAATGTCCTTCAAACACACACATCAGTGCTCACTCAAGGAATTAGAAAGGAATGAGAAAATGCAGTTAAATAAAAATATAACTTGTACAAATTGTCTTAAATATGATGTGAAATTTCATTGCACACATAGTCCATTTTGTCACTTCTATCGCAAATTGTGGATAATTACATAAAATTAGTATTGTGTACTGTAAATATTGTGTTCACGCAGGAAATTGGAACTCAGTTTGATGTCATAAATACTCTGAAACAGTTTCTGGGGCCGCAGCCCCCTGGACATGAAAATGGATCTGGGGGGAAGTTTCCCCAGACCCCAAATTGTATCCCGTGTTAATGTTGAGATTCTCTGAAAACAGCTATTTTGTCTGCTTGTAGGTGGCCATTGGCGTGATGAGTCCGTTCCTGAAGGTGATGCAGTTGTTCCTGATGATGACTGGGACAGTGCTGGGGATGCTGCTGCTCCTGTTAGTCACGCCAGACATTGAGGACACGATGTTGCGAGCAGTGGCCAGGTACCAGCGCAGACACGCCGTGTCCCAGGCGCAAACCCAGCACGGGTAAGACACATCACAAGTAGTTGTTCCTGATGATGACTGGGACAGTGCTGGGGATGCTGCTGCTCCTGTTAGTCACGCCAGACATTGAGGACACGATGTTGCGAGCAGTGGCCAGGTACCAGCGCAGACACGCCGTGTCCCAGGCGCAAACCCAGCACGGGTAAGACACATCACAAGTAGTTGTTCCTGATGATGACTGGGACAGTGCTGGGGATGCTGCTGCTCCTGTTAGTCACGCCAGACATTGAGGACACGATGTTGCGAGCAGTGGCCAGGTACCAGCGCAGACACGCCGTGTCCCAGGCGCAAACCCAGCACGGGTAAGACACATCACAAGTAGTTGTTCCTGATGATGACTGGGACAGTGCTGGGGATGCTGCTGCTCCTGTTAGTCACGCCAGACATTGAGGACACGATGTTGCGAGCAGTGGCCAGGTACCAGCGCAGACACGCCGTGTCCCAGGCGCAAACCCAGCACGGGTAAGACACATCATCAAATCTCACGCGAAACATTTTACTGGAATTGAAAGTGTTATTACATGTTATGAAAATAGCGTATGTTTTGCAATGCAAGCTATGAGCTATATTGATTATGGAAAAATATGCTGGAATTCACCATAATTAATGTAACCATTAAACATTTGATTGAACAAGCAGACTACAAGTTTTTGAGTTCTGAAAAATCATTAATATGTTTTACCCCCGGCCTTCTTCATCAAGATTTTAAGTTCTATCAATAATTTACGAAATAATATTTCAAGGAAGTATCTTAGGATGACGAAATTCTAACAATCTATCTTTTAAATTCTATAACTCTTAATCTACCTTAGAAAAAGAATGCACTATTAACATTTATTATTCGAAATATACATGTTTCCGATCGCCACGGAGAAAAACTTGCTGTTGAGTGATAAATATTCGCCCAGGAATCATTATTCCAAATCCATTTACGCAAGGGAGAGGTAATTAAGTTCCAACATGATCACAATGTTATCACTTATCATGATGCCGATGATAACATTGCGATTGCCGTCTCAGTAGCTTCTCACATTGCCGTCTCAGTAGCTTCTCACATTGTCGTCTCAGTAGCTTCTCACATTGGCGTCTCAGTAGCTTCTCACATTGTCGTCTCAGTAGCTTCTCACATTGTCGTCTCAGTAGCTTCTCACATTGTCGTCTCAGTAGCTTCTCACATTGCCGTCTCAGTATCTTCTCACATTGCCGTCTCAGTAGCTTCTCACATTGACAAACTCAGTGGTCCACCTGACTGCAAGTAGATATTTCAAGCCAAGAACCGACATCGAAAATGATGTATTTGGAACGTAGTACCTACCAGGAGAGTATACATATTTATATTTTTCTTCTAGTTTTTAATTTTAAGAAAATATGTGGGAATTCCCTACTAATGTGAAAGTAGGAACATTATTTTGAGTAATTAATTTTTTCACATTCAGCAAGTAGGTAAGAATGCGTCGGTGATACTCAAATGTATTGTCGAGTATAAAATAAGGTTCGAGTAGGACAATTTTATCGCTAAGTCCATGTCCTATATCTTGGAGCCCTCTTTATGAGAGTCAACAAAATATGCACATTTACTTTGAAATTGCACGTGCACTTTGAGCTTGTTTATATTCACATTTTCATTTTTATCACTTTTCTTTCGTCGCAAATTTCAATCATGTAACTATAGCCCCCCCCCCCCCCCCTAGGAATTTGCGGCGCTTGAAACAAAAACACAGTGACAATTAGGGTGCAGGGAGCAAGCACAAGACATATCGAATTGATCGGTTACTGCCAGAACTCTGCCATCATCCGCTATGTATGTCTATTGCTACAGTGCACTTTAGTTTTAATCATTTAGTTCAAGTAGCTAAGATGCATTCACATATTTCCTTTGCATTTCAAATGTGATTGCAAATTAGCCAAACATAACCTTGAAATGATAGAAGCAGTTCCGTGTAATTGGCCGGTGCTTGCACGCGCCCCCTCCATTTAGGTCAAACCTAAGTCAAACCAGCTGACTACTATCAAATGTATTTGGAGCCTAGTTTTCGGAAATGTAAAGGTCGATCATGCGAATTGCTGATGTCAATTTTTTTCTTTCCTTCCGATGCTCGTACTTTACATGTGAATGGTCCAATCATTCGCCGGAAGATATTTTAAGCCAAGAAATCATTTGTGTTCTTAACAATTCTTCGTGTAATATGTACGGAAGAGAAACTTGAACTTGTGATATGAGTCGTTTGAACCCCTGGTTAAGGTTATGATAAGTAAGGTTTGTTCACAGAAAGTTTTCTCTCATCTCTCAGTTTTTTTTGTGTTGGGTAGTTTTGACTGACGCTTCATACTCACAATAATTTCATGAGTTCAGGTCTAGGGAGGGTTGAGATTCGACATAAAATAGTACACTCGAGCTCTATCTGTTCCTAAACTAATTATGTATGTAACATTAAACATTTTCTCTTCATCCTTCAAACCCATTTGAAATTCAAGTTTATTAAAAATCTCAATAATTCATCAAAAGTGATTTAACACTGTGAACAAGCTTGGGCAGTATACTTTTGTCAAATTTATTATTGAATGTTTCTCATTTTTCGTGTCACATTCTGAATTATAGTTCTAGACTTTAATTTCTTTAAAAAACATGGTGTTGTAAACAATACGCGGTTATCACGAATGTTCACAAATAAATAATTGTATAATTTATTTTTAATACAGGAGACCCATTCCTGAAAAAGGTAAGAAGTGAACGTGAAAAATAGTGTGAAAACCTGAATCAGCCAATAGAATGCCACCTTGCTGGATTCCTTTTGGTTGATAACAATTTTCTCGCTGTTCTTTTCTGATCCTCACTCTCACACTTTTTTCAGGAATAGGGCTCCAGTAAGTTATGTTTTCCATTAAATTTCTATAGATGATGTTCATTTATATATTTGAGTACTAAGTGAGACAGCATGGTTTGATCACATTCTGTCTTATTATTGATTATCAGCTTGATAAATTTTTCCAATAAACGGGAAATATTCAAATAATTCAAATTTTATAGAATTCAACGCAGCGGTTAATTGTAAATCTTATTGGGGGACCTCAAAGATTTTTTTTCATTTTCATGGGATTCCGTTTCCTTTATAACCTTTAGATTTAAGTTTTAAAAATATTTTTTATTGATAGCAATTACAAATTTACGTATTTAAAGAACAATACGCCGCATAGGCAAAATACTAGTTTGGGGCTAAGCACATAATAAAATAGTTCAGTTTGATAAACAGAGTATAAGTACAATATCTTTGTATGAAAAAGGAATGGAATAAATAAAAATATAAAAAAGAAATAGAAATAAGAAACAAAAAATGAGAGCTAAAAAGAATCATAGTACAATCATCATGCAATCCAAATCCTCAAAAGAGATACCCGTAAATACTTGGAAAACGCTCTGTGTAGGTAACGCGCTGAAGAGCTAGCAACGAAACTCGCAACATCTCCAACCGGAATATCGTAACGCACAGAAAACATAATAACATCCATAGTGAATTGAAATACGATCCACGAGATCAAAATAAAATTACCTGATATTTATTGAAACTGAGAAAGCCATCTTTACACTCTGATCCATAAAGAAAATCAGATCTAAGTTGCATTGGAAATTAAATGTCGATAAAAACTCTTCTGTCATTCTATTTAAATGTCAATAAAAGTACATACATTCTCCACCGATTGGGCTTGAAAACTTGTAAAATAATAGTATTATTAATATTAATCTTAATGTCCATGCAAAACTTGAACTTAATCGAAACAATTTGATTTTCGACCAATCGGGAGATATTTTCATTTTTGAACCAATCAGAGGGCATCTCTCAAAAACTATACACGATTAAGTTAGAATGATATTTGTATGTGTCCAGAATTTCAGCTCGATCGGAAAAAATATTGTGACCTGTGGCGTCGGGCTAAACAAACAAACACAAAAAATACCGAGAGTGTGTCCAAAAGTGAAGAATGGAGTCGCTCGCTACGCTCGCTCCATTATTTAGAAACCACATTTTAATTCCTTTTTTAATATTTTCATATCTATTGATATCTTTCCAAGTTCGGGTGGTCCTATTAAAACCTTCAGGCCCAATGGCGTACATCCTAGCGGCTAGCCATGTCATTGTCATATAGTCATGTTTGTTTTTGTGACATGAAGTATGCAATCACCTCTAGTTCTTACTTCCTCTCATATCCTTTTCTCACTGTCGTACTTAAACTTGAAATAGTTAACATTAATTTAGATCCAAACAAATCAAAAATCCTTAGAAATCCCAACGTTTTAAACAATTCATTTTCTTCATTTAAACCGTATCCCCATAAAAAAACACTTCGTGTAAAAATACCAGCCAAGTCTCTTCAACTAAAAAAAAATTGAAGAAATCTAAAAATTCAGCACTGAAATGTAGTGATATGAAAAATGGCCAAGTCAAAACTTTCAAAAAATACTTGGCGCATCGTGCATATAAATAGTATAGAAGTAGGCCGGAAATCAAATATACTCATCTATACATATAATATATCTATAATCCCCTAAAAAACGATGCGCCAAGTATTTTTTGAAAGTTTTGACTTGGCCATTTTTCATATCACTACATTTCAGTGCTGAATTTTTAGATTTCTTCAATTTTTTTTTAGTTGAAGAGACTTGGCTGGTATTTTTACACGAAGTGTTTTTTTATGGGGATATCACTCCCTTTTTCAGTTTTTTCTTACAACTTGTAACATATATTGTGTCACCAAAGACTATAATTCCTTTAAAAAATACGCCTTTGTGATTTGATTGTTAAGAAAAATTGTGCTTGTTACTATGTATATGCTGTAAATAATATGCTATGAAGTATAGCGAAAGTTTCGTTCCAATTGGTCCAGCCCTTCTCGAGCTATGGCATCACTTCCGGTTTTCAAAATGGCGGCTGACATCACTGCCACCTAAAATTTGTATCTATAAATGTTTTGTAACATTATAAGCCTTCTGATTATTTAGTTATTGTTCTAAGAGATGATTTTTGTTAGATTTTGCATTTTTATGACGTCATTTCCGGTTTTGGTAATAGTACATTTCTATTTCGACTATTGATATTTTATAAAGAAGTCCGTCTGAATCGTTTGGCGCTAGTTTCGTCCCGATAGGTTAATCCATTTTTGAGATATGACGACACTTCCGGTTTCAAAATGGCGGCACAAAAAATTTGTAAGGGCAAGGTATCATCAGACGCCAAAAGTGCACATGTGGTAAAAATTTTAGGTTGATCGGCTCAGCCGTTTAGGCTGTGGCGGTGATAGCAACGTTTCCTGATATCATCATCATCATCATCATCATCATCATCATCATCAGAATCAGAAAGTGGTGTAATTTTACGTATTTCACGGCCCTCTAGCTCGCAAATGGCATAACCTGTTGTTCCCGAATTTGGTATAAGTAGTGGGGTGGGCCATAGCTCGAAATTAAGATATTTCGCAACAATGTGAGATTTTCCAATTTTAAGATCCAGTAGGCCGAAAATGCCATGTTGTTGCTTACAGTAAAAGTGTTTGGTCTGCTCCTCAGTTTATTAGGCATTTACGGTATGTTGGGTGAGTGTGAGTATACAGTACGACTTGGCTGGGTGGAGCGACCGCTCCACTAGATTGTGCATTTAGCGAAGCTATTGTTCTTAATATTATTTTTTGTATACTGTAGGTATATAATGTATCTACGTGGCCAATGAAAGCGTTCCCCCACGCCAACTCGTTATAGAAAGCAAAGATTCCACTAAATCATACATTACTTTCCGTAAGTTGATCGACAATACATAATTAAATTATACAAATAAGTTGCAGTCTCGAAATCTATTGCAAAGTAAATAATATGGGACTTTCAAGTGAAATGATTGTTTATTAACCCTTTCCCGGGCACGACATTTGCAGCAACATTTTAAACCATTTATTGGTGGAAACCTCGTCTATTGCACATTGTAAGACCAACTAGAACCATTTTGGATTTTTGTGATATCGAAACCACCCCTAAATTTGAGTGGGAATACTTCTTCCCACCGCCCGTGGAGAACATACATTTAATGATATGAAGGGATGTGCGTTGTGAAAAATATCCGACCGAACCGGGGTTCGAACCCGGGACCTCTCACTTGCCGGGTGAGAGCTCTACCAACTAAGCTACCCGGTAGGACGGACGGACATTAGACACAACGCACTGATGAGGGTTAGAGATCTCCGAGGAGAATGGAATGAAGGTAATGATTGGACATTACAAGCTATCAGACCATCGGTAACGATACTGTCACCATGTCTCTTTGCACAAGCGTGCGCAACCCTCTTTTACTCGACTTAACGAGTTGCTTTTCAACTCGAATGATGAGAATGTAGGTTTCTGTGGAAAACTTCCATGGAGTCAGGATGATACGAAGGGATGTGCGTTGTGAAAAAAAATCTAAATTAAAATCTTATTATTTACCTCAAATATTTAAATTATTATGCTTTAAATAATTTAAAATAATGGAATTAAGTTCTTAGCATCTACTTATGGCTCAAGTATAAGAATTTTGTAACAATAGTAAAATATATTGATTATTTAAAATTTGCAACAATGAACAAATAAAAAAATTTAAAAACACGCGATATAATTTTTTTTTATTATAGTTATGATATATTGTAACATATATTTTAATTTTGGGCTAATTGTTTCACAAACACTAAAGATATAGGGTCAAAACGAAAACAGGACGAACAAATTGCTGTAGAAAATGAGATATAATGCAATATACATCTTTTGCAGTACCAAGATCATGAACTACCATGTCAAGCAATTTTTTTAGGAATTGTTGATGTCTCCACTAGAGATAGCGGGTTATGCGCGTCCCTTAGCCCATTTCAACAGCAATACCTGGTGGGAATACATCTTCCCAAGGCCTACGAAAGGGAACAACTATGTTAGAACATGTACACACTTTTAACAAACAAATTGAAAAAATAACATGTATAGCATGTTTTCCTTGTGATAATTTTTTCATGCATTCTCAGCAATTATTTAAATTCTCATTTATTTTTAATATAAAATTATTATGTCACTTACACATCTCGAGATTGTCAATATAAACGCAGCTGCCTCAAAAGTAAAGCCAAGTAAATAAAACGTAATTTTGCTACAATTTCTCGTCTATTCGCTACATCTAGTCGGGCGTTAGCTCGACGCTGCCAAGCACCGTGTCAATACGAGGTCTACTTTTAAAACGCGGCGAGCTTACTACCACTACTGTATACTGCAAGCGCTTCACGCTCGTTTTCGGGGTGTCAGTACGCATGCAAGCAGTGTGAAATGAAAGTTGAAAACCATGGTTATCGGGTATATTTAGCCACGTGACAACACCTACCAAATATCAAAGTGCTGCGATCATCCCTTCGGGGTGAATTTTGGGGCTCAAACATGCATGGATTTTTTTCATGCTAGTTAGTTAGTTAGTTAGTTAGTTAGTTATTTGGCTAGGTTACCACGGTCAATTTGTTTGCCCCTCTCCACAGGTTGAACGGTTTGTTCTAGAGAGTTGAAATTTGGCAGAGACATAGAGTCATAATTATTACACGAACCTTTGAAAGAAAATCTGGAAAATTTTGACCGGAAGTGAAGTTATTCTAATTTTAAATTGAATAGTTTTAAAAATCAAACGGGTCCACCGAGAGTTTTGAAATTTGGCATCATTAAAGACAATGTATTTCTAGACACTCCACTTTAAGAAAAAACCCAAAATTTTAAACCGGAAGTGGAGAAATTTTCATTATTTAAGTTCCGCCCTTCTTCTTTGATACACTAAACAGCGGCTCTAATTCCCATCGGACTGATAGCTCATGTTAGGAAGGCAGCTGGCTTCGACTTCTGCATAATGCGTTCGATTTCCGATCCCGGAAACTTTTTTTTTCATATAATATTATTTTTAAATTTGTATAAGCGATGATATCTTCATGGATATATATTCAAATGAGAGGTCCAGGGATGCTGTGAAGATCATCAATAGACCGAAACATAGCAATCGCGGCACGCCAGTTGCCATCGTGAACACTGAAGATATCAGGGAAACAGAATATACTCGCACGTCGTTTTACGTTCCGCTATTCTTCTTTGATACGATACAGACTGCTTTGGTTTCTGTGTGGCGAATTGGCTCGATCACATGAGGCATGAGACTTCGAACACGGCGTTGACGGGTTCGATCCCCGTAACAAACGTTTTTTTATCTTTTTATTTACTTAAAAATGTTAAACCTTCTTACGTATATATTCAAAATGTTAATCCGAATACATTCAACGATTACATAGTTACTCTTTTTAATATTATACTCATTGGACTATAATAATGATTTGTCAATGTACACGTTGTACGTAAAGTTGTGCAATAAAACAATTCGTGGTCATGCTAATCAACAGAATCTTGG
Organism: Leuctra nigra; assembly: GCA_934045905.1. Lineage (NCBI taxonomy): Eukaryota > Metazoa > Arthropoda > Insecta > Plecoptera > Leuctridae > Leuctra > Leuctra nigra. Next base: position 46,759,513 of record OW203763.1, read on the forward strand.
TGGCTCAGTTACTATACTAGAAACCACACAACAAAAGGCTCCATTACTGGGTGCATAAGGTTGTCACAGCTTTTAATTTGTCAGAATTATTTAATTATGTAAAATTCAGTTAATTAAGTAAATAGTAAAATTCAGTAAAGCCTCCATTACTAATATTCAGTGTATTAGGTGTTAACAATTTTCATTTGTCACACTTATTTAATTATTTAAAATAGAGTTAATTTGTCAATATTGGTGGCTCAACAAGAAACTAGAACAACAAGACACAAGAAACCACACAAAAAGGCTCCCTTACGTGCATCCATTACGTGATCACAACTTTAAGTTTCTAAAATAAATTGTATTATTTTAATTATGGTAATTGGTCAATCTTGATGGTTCAGTTACGAAACAAGAAACCACACAAAATGGCTCCATTACTAGGTATATTAGGTGTTCACAACTTAGTCAAAATTATGTCATTATTTCAGATGTTGTAATCTGTCAATCTTAGAAGCTCGGTTACAATAAACAAGAAACTACACTAAAGGGTCCGTGCAAGGTGTATTTATAGGTGTGTAAAACATTTAATGGAAATCTGTGGGTATGAGAGATTTAAATTTTATTTCATCATCCAACCATAGAGATTCATATACTTACAGAGAGGGGCAAGTAGATAGCCAGCCTTGGTATGATGCGATGTACATTGTCAGGGTAGATCTGAGCATGCTCAGCCACCATCTTGGAGATTATTTCAAAAATTACTTTAAAAATGGCACCCCCCTCGATTGTTATGTTGTTGGCAAGAGACTTGAATGTTACTTTGTACTAACCTTCAGTGCATACTTCACAGTAACAAACAACACAGAACAAATAAATGTACAGTAAAAACAAGATATAATATTGTAATAGTCTTCTGATTCAAGTTAAAAACGTGTTTCTAGTATGTTTAAAATTTGACAGCTCAAAGTAATTTTTTCACTGCCTTCCGAATTAATTTTCCATTTCAGTGGCAGTGAATTATTAAATATCTCCAATATGGAGAAAAAGGATCTTTCAAAATTAGTCAAGCATTAACCAGTAGTTACCCCTCTCTGTAATATATCTCTATGATCCAACAATGCCTACGTTAAAAAGTTAGAATAATAAAACGCTTTTAAATTATCATGATTTATTTCCAAACTGTGAGTCAAAGTCTCATCAAGTGACATTGTTTAATGGAAATAAATAAACATGAAACTGATGTTCCACCTTGTCGTAGGAAGTCAGGGTTCTGAGAATAGACAACTGGTAGGTTCAGTGGTTCTTTATTGACTGCTTGACGGATTGGCTCTCTAGTCTATGGTCCCACAGCACAATGAAGTTAGCAGCGCCTCCACGGCTGCCAACTGTAAATGTTCCCTTCCCCTACACAATACTACACTCCTTCCTCTTCCATGTTTTAATACCACAATTATAAAATTATCACAAGAATACAATATCAGGAAACATTCCAAAATATATTCAAACACAATTTTCTCAATTCAATTATAAATCCAGAATTTCTGGACGGCGTCGCTGTCGCTGAGGTCGACCCTCCTCTCCATGGTCACCCGCTGTCGGAGAAGTAGAACCCGAAGGCGGCCGGGCCCACGGAGACGTCCTCTGTGATGCAGGACTAGCAGACGACAGTCCAGCAGCACCACGGCCGGTAGCTGGAGATCCTTGAGAAGGCCCAGGCCCTGGGCTCGGTGTTGGTTCCGTCCCGGGTTGTCGGAAACTCCTGTCCGGGGTCCTCTCGGGTAATGTGGAATGGTTCCCCTCTGGCTCGCCCCCTGTGGACACCCTTCTTCGCAAATGATCCGCATGACAGACTCGACGTTCCATGCCCACTTGTACCCTGTAAGTATTCCTTCCCAAAATCTGCATTATTTCCCCTGAGAACCAATTGATTTTCTCCCCCCGTACACTTCTGACCCACACTAGTTGTCCCACCATGAATTCTCGATTCTGCCGATGCTGGTCCAATCTTGCCTTTTCTGTCTGTTGTCGACTCCCCATGTATTCTGCCAAACTGGGTCGTATTAATGACAACAAGGTTCGGGTCGTTCGACCCAGGAATAATTCCGCAGGTGTGCGTTTGGTTATGGAGTGTGGGGTGCATCTTAGGCGGTTAACAGCTTGTCCAATTTATGTTGCAAGGAGCGAGGTTCGCTTTCACCTCTTTCTTCTTCTAAGACTAGTTTCTTTAAACCTTTTTTTACGATTTGGACTACCCTCTCACAGGCTCCATTTGAGGCCGGATGATACGGTGGTGACAGAATGTGTTTGATACGGTTCTCCTGAAGATACGTTTCAAACTCCTCGCTTGTAAAATTTGTACCGTTGTCTGACACCAACACCTCCGGCAACCCATAGGATGCAAACAGGGTCCGTAATTTATCAATAGTTCGGGAGGTTGTCATGGAACTCATTGGGAACACCTCGATCCACTTAGAGTGGCTGTCAATTATGCATAGTAATACCTTTCCGGAGTTCGTAACTGTGTCGGTGGCAAAATCAACGTGAATTCTTTCCCACTTCCTCTGTGGCCAGGGCCATGGTTGAAACAAGGCAGGTTTGGCTGATGTCTGGACACTCTGACAAATGTGACAGGCCGCCACCTTGGCCTCAATGTGCTCTTCCAACTGCGGCCACCACACCACACTCCTCGCCAACAATGTCATCCGGGTGCACCCAGGATGGCCCTCGTGCAGCAGTTGCAGCAGTTTTTCTTGTAGACACTCTGGAATTACCACCCTATTTCCCCAGGTAAGGCAGTCGCAGTCCACGCTCAGTTCGTCCTTCCTCCTCGCAAAAGGCAGAAGCTCTTCTGCCGAATTCCTTGGCCAACCTTGAAGCACAAACTGTTTGACTCGTGTGAGCACACCATCTTTATTTGTCGCTTTTCCAATTTCCTTGGCTGTTAACGGCTGATCCGGTCGATTATCGAGTTGTGCGATGATTGTTTGCAAATGTTTTTCCGGTGAGAAATAGTTCCGTGGTTTTTCTACTGGCTCCTCTGTTGGCAACGGTAATCGCGACAATGCATCGGCATTTGCCAAGTCCTTTCCTTTCCGGTATTTGATTTCATATTGGTACGGTGCTAGCAGATCTGCCCATCGCTGTAACCTAGCAGCTGCCAGTGGAGGTATCCCGTGTTTTGCCCCCAATATTGTAGTCAAAGGCTGATGGTCGGTGTACAAAGTAAATTTCCTTCCCAATAGAAATTTGTGGAATTTCTTAACGGCAAATATAATGGCCAGGGCCTCTTTATGAATCTGTGAATAGTTTTTCTCTGCAGCATTTAATGTTTTTGATGCAAATGCAATGGGATTTTCTCCCCCATTTTCATTGGGGTGTGACAAGATGGCCCCCACTCCATACGCTGACGCGTCACAGGTGACTATTAATGGCAAACCGGGGTTGTAGTACACTAACAGATTGGCTGCCGTTATCCATTTCTTAGTCTCTTTGAAAAGTGCTGCATGCTCCCTCGTCCAATTCCAGAGCACCCCCTCTTTAGTCAAATTATAGAATGGCACTAACTGCCCTGAGCAGTTCGGAATGAATTTCCCGTAGAAGTTTAACAAGCCCAAATAAGCCTTGAGTTGCGTCTTGTCCTGAGGTTCTGGAGCCATATTAATGGCTTCCACTAAGTCTTCTGTTGGGTGCATTCCCTCTTGATCAATAGAAAATCCCAAATACTTGACTGATGTTTGCAGAAATTGACATTTCTCCTTACTCACTCGAATATTGTGTTCCTTCAAACGCTTGAGCACCTCCTCCAAGTTCCTCGCCGCCTCTTCCATGTTCCGCCCTCCAATAAGCACGTCGTCTATGTAGCACCCCACTAATGGAATGCCTTGCAGAATATCATCCATCACTTGTTGAAATAGGGCCGGTCCTGAGGCAATTCCATACGGTAGGCGCGTTGGACGAAACAGGCCCCGGTGAGTAGTTACCGTCAAGCGATGTTGTGACTGGGGCTCCACCTCCAGTTGTTGGTAGGCCGACGACAAATCTAGAACTGTGAATATCTTAGAACCAGCCACACTATGCAAAAGCTCTTCAGTCGTGGGGAGGGGGTAATGATCGACATCCAAGACAGGATTCAAGGTTACCTTGTAATCCGAACAGATTCGCACCCCGCCATTCTTGGGAACTACAACTAAGGGTGTGGCCCATTCACTTCTATTTACTGGCAGCCACAACTTATTGCTCACTAGTCTATCTATTTCTGCATCTACCAAGGATTGTAATGCATATGGCACCGGTCTTTTCTTGCAAAACTTGGGAATAGCATTATCTTTGAGATGCAGGCTCACGCTTTTCCCTTCAATCTTTCCTACCCCCTTTTCAAACACTGGTGCATATTTTACCTGCAGCTCCGAGATGCGTTGCTCCAGAATCCTCTTCGTTCCGCCTGGTTCCGTAACGTGATCGATGTGGTCTCGTGGTACTTCCTTCCCAGCAGTTTCCTTCTTGATCATGCTGCTCCAATCCAGATGTAGTGTTTCTAACCACGTCCTACCCAGAAGCGGAGGTCCCGGCTGTCCTTTAGTGTCGACCACCACCAAGGGTAGGCGATGTAACTGCCCCCCATGTTGTACTCGGACCCATACCTGTCCCATAATCTTGAGCGGACCTCGATCCCAGGTTCGAAGACGCAGTTACACGGGCTGGATCGGCAGATGCCAAAAACGTTTTGCATACGTCGTTTCCGTGATCACGGACACTCCCGCGCCCGTATGCAGAACCAAAGATACCAGTTGATTTTCTATATCTAACTGTACGGTATATGCCGTTGTCTTACCAGCATTCCGTTTGGCGTAATTCACAGTGTTGAATCCAATGTCTTCCTCTTCCTCCGAGAGAACCTCCTCTTCAACCATTTGTACTGTTCCTCTCTTCCCCCTTTTCTGTCGACAGGCCTTCGCAATGTGCCCAACTTTCTGGCACTTATGACATTTGAAATTTTTATAGGGACAACTCTGCGACTCGTGTTGGCACGACTGACATTGGTAACATAGCATGGTCTTTTTCGGAGGGCAGCGCGGCCCCTTAGAAAGAATATTGACTTCCGACACGAGCGGTAAATTTACTGAAGCTGTAGCTGAAGCTTGTGACAAAGCAGACCCTTGCTTCTCGGCTAGTTCAATGGTACTAGCCCTCTCTACCGTTTGTGTTAAGTCCCTTTCTTCCCTGAGAAGATCTCTTCTTATAACCTCGTTAGACAGGCCACACACTAACCTGTCTCTGATGGCTTCGTTCAAGAATAGGCCGAATTTACATGTTGATGCTAAATGGCGTAGAGCTACCACATAGTCTTTGATTGTTTCACCAGGATGTTGCATTCTGCAGTGAAATCGATACCTTTCCGCTACTAATATCCTCTTCGGCCTGTAATGCTCGGCTAATAAAGTAGTTAAATATTCATATGTTTGATTATCCAGAGCCAAGGGCGATATGATATCCTGAAGCAAGGCCACATGTTTCGTCCCGACATTCACGATAAAACTGGACACTTTGTCCTCCTCATCTACCAGTCCCCAGGCCTTTAAGTAATGCTTGAATTGCAATAAATATAAATCGACCTCCTCTTCTTCTGGTTTAAACTCTCTAAATCTAAGAGTAGACATCCTGCTCCCCGATGATGACCGATTCAATTACTCACAATTTTGATCTCATCCTCGTCGCCATTTGTCGTAGGAAGTCAGGGTTCTGAGAATAGACAACTGGTAGGTTCAGTGGTTCTTTATTGACTGATTGACGGATTGGCTCTCTAGTCTATGGTCCCACAGCACAATGAAGTTAGCAGCGCCTCCACGGCTGTCAACTGTAAATGTTCCCTTCCCCTACACAATACTACACACCTAATCTGACATTAATGAAATAAACATTGGTTTTGATGCGAACGTTATATACGGAAGTGGTCTGGCTTGTTTACATCGGCAATACAATAATATTCTTCAAGTATAGGCAATAGCACGAAGTAGTTTCTTGGTTTGAAAATATGAAAATATTATCTTCCACAGCAACATCACAAAACAATATAATAATCACTAAATAAGATCAGTAGACTAATTAAAATGCAAGCTAGATAACTGTATACAAGTACCTATAGAAGCAGACAACAACAATAATAAATGGACATCGATCGTAATTGCCATGAACAAAGGTAAACATTAAGTTGACCTGTCAGGGAGAGGCAGAGAGGTGGAGATGCTAGGTATAGGCCGGCCCATGCTATCCGTGTATAGCCAACGCATTTAGTTGTGATAAAACTTACCCCCTATCGCGACTACCAGTCGTACACAGAAGTAGTATAAGTTGCCTAATATACAGATATTTGTATACAGAGGGGTGATTTGCAAGACTGGTTTTATCATTGGCTTTGATCACGACTTAATGCGTTGGCTGTACATAGGCGAGTAAGGCGGGTAGCGTAAATTTCATCACCCGTCATACTCCTTCCCACCAGCACTATAAACACCAGGTGGCTCAGCTAGTGCATCTTAACTAAGTTCCTTTTACGTTACATTGCCTTCCAAAAACCATCCGGATTTTATTTAAAATTTGTTGTAAACATCTGTAAGCCTGCACGCTTTACCAATTGAGTTTATATGACATAAAAAAGTGAACTTGGGAGAATTTAAAAATGAGGAAACGCATTTGCAATCATCTATCTTTCGTGTACCTTTCAGTTTACCAAGTGGCGACAAATATGTAGTACGAGATGAACGCACAAATTCCGGTCTACACCGGAACAATACACGTACAATTTACGTTATTCACATGACTCAAAGTTGGGAACTTTTAACAAATTATAATTTGAGGTAACTCAAATTCAACCAAAAGAAATTGACCCTTTCGTTATACTAACTTCGGAACTATTGAAAGAAAAACAGAAAACTTTAGACAAGAAGTGACGTTGTTGGCGTTAACTGTAATGATAGGTAACACTTAATGATCAGTGAAAGCTGCTATAAACTTATACCCCATATGACATGTTGTACAAAAACAAAAACTTGTAAAAAAACTGCCAAGCACCTTTCCACTTAAAACATTTGAGATCTAAAATAAGGGCCAAGCAGTAATATATTGTTTAAACATTTTCGCACTTAAAATTCGTGAAATCATTTCGCCCAGTTACTGCCGCCAAGCACAACACTATAAACCTAACGTTGTGTCCAAATTTGAAGAATACAATCTAAGTGAACCATCATTGTAAACTTTAACAAATTATAAAAATTAAAAACGACTTAAACTAAATTTAAATTTGAAATTAAAAAAAATAAAAATAAAGCTTGGCGCATTGAATTTGCACCGACCATGTAGACTTCTTCTATCTTCTTCCTACTTTCTGTCTTTCTTCGGCTCCTTTATCGTCATCTTCTTTCTTATGTTGCCTTCTTCTTGACACAATGCGCCTAGCTTTATTTTTATTTTTTTTATTTTCGATTTTAATTTTTTTTTAAGTCGTTTTTACTTTTTATCATTTGTTAAAGTTTACAATGATGGTTCACTTAGATTGTATTCTTCAAATTTGGACACAACGTTAGGTTTATAGTGTTGTGCTTGGCGGAAGTAACTGGGCGAAATGATTTCACGAATTTTAAGTGCGTAAATGTTTAAACAATATATTATTGCTTGGCCCTTCTTTTAGATCTCAATTGTTTTAAGTGGGAAGGTGCTTGGCAGTTTTTTTACAAGTTTTTGTTTTTGTACAACATTCATTGAACCAAACGATTGAACTCAATGAATTGAATGTAATCATACACAATCACAATCATAATTTAATGTCAGCTACAGGGCATAGAGCCGATAGCTCGATCTTGAGTTTTTGCTGAATCTTGATTGAAAATTTACTCGATCGAAACAACATTATAGTGTTGAAAAGTTTTTTTCTCATGAAATTAATATTTTTCACCACATTTTTAATACTCTTTTGCTAAATTAAATACCAATAGCTCCTGTTCTCTAGCAAAAAAAATTACGCTTCATTTACTGAGTACAGATTTACTGATCTTGTTTATTTTCTCCTCAGAGTGATAATTAAAACTAGGAAAACGCTCAGTGTAACGCGTTGATGAGCGAGCACGGGTTCGTGCAAATAATCGAACCGGAAATGCGTACACAACGCAAAGAAAACATATACATCCATATTTAATTGAAATATGATCACTCAATCAATAAAAAAGTATATTATGCTTTTCATCGAAACTTGAAAATAGCATCTAAGCACCCTGGTAAATATAGCAAATCAGATTCAATTCAAGTGGCACTGGAAAGCATTACTTTCGATACTTCATTACTGACAGATATAAAAATTGTCAATAAGTTCATACGTTCTTAACTGATTGGAATTACATTTTGTTGAGCGAGCGAAGCGAGCGTCTCCTTTTGGCTCGTTTGGCACGGACCTCTGTTTTTTTTTGTTTTGTTTTGTTTTTTTTGGCTGCTAATAGCCGATACACAGGTTGCACCGTTTCACCGATCGATCTGAAATTTTGCACACATGTAAAACCAACCTTCTCTGTTTGCAGACCCTAATTTTTTTGAAATATATTCATTGGTTAAAATTTAAATAAATATCTCCTGATAGGCTGAAAAATTAAAACAGTCTTCCATAATTCTGATCAAACTCATATTTTGGCTATAGAGGTCAGAGTTTTTCTTCGATCGAGCTGAAATTTTGCACACATGTAAACCCAACCTTATCTGTTTGCATGCTTTAATTATATTTGAAATCCATTTATTGGTTAAAATTTAAATAAATGTCTCCTGACAGGCTGAAAAATGAAAACGGTCTTCGATAATTCTGATCAAACTCATATTTTGCATGATCATTAAGACTAACATTTGTCTCTTATTTTACAAAATGTCATCCCAATCAGTTAAGAACGTATGAACTTATTGAAATTTTTTATATCTGTCAGTAATGAAGTATCGAAAGTAATGTTTTCCAGTGCCACTTGAATTGAATCTGATTTGCTATATTTACCAGGGTGCTTGGATGCTACTTCCAAGTTTCGATGAAAGCATATTATACTTTTTTATTGATTGAGTGATCATATTTCAATTAAATATGGATGCATATGTTTTCTGTGCGTTGTGTACGCATTCCTGGTCCGAGAATTTGCACGTTCCCGTGCTCGCTCATCAACGCGTTACACTGAGCGTTTTCCTAGTAAAATAAGAGACAATATTGGTCTTAATGATCATGCAAAATATGAGTTTGATCAGAATTATCGAAGACCGTTTTCATTTTTCAGCATATCAGGAGATTTATTTAAATTTTAACCAATGAATGGATTTCAAATATAATTAGGGCCTGCAAACAGATAAGGTTGGGTTTACATGTGTGCAAAATTTCAGCTCGATCGAAGAAAACTCTGACCTGTATAGCCAAAATATGAGTTTGATCAGAGTTATCGAAGACCGTTTTAATTTTTCAGCCTATCAGGAGATATTTATTTAAATTTTAACCAATGAATGGATTTCAAAAAAATTAGGGTCTGCAAACAGAGAAGGTTGGTTTTACATGTGTGCAAAATTTCAGATCGATCGCTGAAACGGTGCAAACTGTGTATCGGTTATTAGCAGCCAAAAACAAAAACAAAAAGAAAACAGAGGTCCGAGCCAAACATGCCAAAAGGAGATGCTCGCTTCGCTCGCTCAAAAATTAGATTTTAATTATAAAATGATAAAATTCGACACACACTTTCAAAATGGGTGGATTACATTTTTGGAGAAACTTTCGCTGAATAAAGTCAATAAAATTACCTTTACATAAAACGGACATACCTAATGTAACAAATCTCTTAAAATCTTATGAAATTATAATAAAGATTATCAACGAACACACTCTACAGGTGTTAGATGAACCTTCTCATTCTATTTTATGTTAAAAACGTTGTTTATAGTTACTTATAAGATAATTGAAACTAATTTTGCCACAAGCTTTGAACCTGTTGTCACGCAATCTCTGCTCGGAATATTGATTAATGTTACTAATAACGAAGTTTCAAAACACTTACCACCCTCATTACTTAGGTGTTCATGGAACTCGGCCTTTTTGGACACTCTTGGTCAAGTCACATTTCTAGACAACAATACGATTTTTATATGATTGCCTAGAGACAATTGCAGCGATTACAATGATAAATTATTGTTTCATATCTTATTGTGAATTGCTTATCATTGTAACCTCTTTGACGGGGCAAAAATAAAGTACCTATGTGTGGAAACAGTCAAAAAGTAATTAATACACATTAATACTTCAAACATGTTCAAAATGGCATAGCTATGTCCTAGCCCATCTTACAAAATACGTGTAAACATTATTACGTTTATTATTGTCAAGAAGACACGCACTCAATTATTAAAATTCAATATTGAAATTACAATTTCTCATTGGCGATGCAAAAAGTCTACTTTGCTCAAGAAAAGATCTGCAAAATAATCTATGTATACACTCTATTTATACATTCTAGGTGAGATTATACTTTTGAAGATAAAGTGTTACATTTAAAATATATGTCACTTTTTTGTTATTACAAAATTAGACAATTAGCTAGAGGGTGAGAGAGTATTAAATCAAAAATCATCGAAACCCCCTTTTTTATAAATCAGAACAAAATGTATGTCATAGAAATTAACAATATTGTGTGCCCTTCAGTTTGAAAATCCAAGACAACTTTCTGCGAGCCTAAGCATGTAGAAGCATGCGGTCAATGAGGGTTCTTACCCGACAGATTTACATCAGAATTTGAATGAATATCGATTTAAATTAGAAACTTGGCAGTGTTGCAAAGGAGGTCAGGAGAACTAGAGAATAATTCTAACAATGCAATCAGCCACAACTCAGATGGCAAATCTCACGATAATTAAAACAAAACATCGCTTAATAATCAATTAATATACGATCAACAAAGAGTTTACCTCCACTAATTTACTTTCAACATGCTGGAGTATTTTGTAGATATTGATTGTGATGTTTAATTGGATCATTGATGTAGGCTATAAAAAGGATATTAATATACACCATTTCTTGATTTTAATTGTTATTTTAAATGCCATTTGGTAACTATAATACCAAAGAAACTGTTTTAGCAGCTATCGGGAGAAGCCAAGGAGAAATCCACTCTTTTATAAAGCGTTTCAGCTTCTTAATATTTGTAAATTAATTTTCATAATGGGCCATTCGTTTGGTACTAAAATTAATATTTTTCTATAACATTACAATTTTTTACGTTATTTGTATTTTAAGAGTGTATTCCCTTACAACATCGCAATCATTTCAAGTCAATACCATTTTAATATGTTCGCTTCTACAGTTACATTATTTTCTGACTCTAAAAGCAGTAGGCTTATGCAGTAATAAACAAGATAGTATATTTTTAGCGATGATTAGAAATAGTGTTCAATGCAATAAAGAAGATAATTTGCATTCCTTGAAATCAGATCTTATTTTGAATGAAGTGTTTTTGTCAGGTTTCAGGGTGGTGGGGATGAGGTGACAGCGGGCTCCCTGCAGACATCTGGCCGCACGAGAAACAATGCACATGGTGAGCAACCCCCCCCCCCCCCCCCCCCCCACCCGCCGGATCTTATTTGCCTTCTTGGCCGTGGAGGTCACAGAACAGCTGGGGTGCTGAATACAAATCAGTGAAATCGGACCGAACGGGTTGCGATAGAGAATGCACGGGTTAGGTTTTTAAAAGGGGTAGAGGGGTAAAAGGGGCAACAAGGGTCAGAGAGGGGCACCGCCCTTCTATGCTCTATTGAACAGGGGTACACAACTTGCTAATATAACGTCATTAAGATTTACACAGGAGTTGTGAATTCCACATTGAAAATGTATGGTTAACTTTTTAAACATGTCGTTCCAAGATAATACAAAGTATTATAAGATGTGCTTAAATGGAGGTTCAAAACTGATTAAATACGAAGTGTTTGCAATCCCAGTTTTTTTGAAAGGAACTGAACCAGAAAATCATTCTTGTGAATAAATAAAAGTATCATATACATGACCAATCTTGTTGGAAGCTCTTGAAAAAATGTCACTTTGAAAAGGTCATTTGCGTTTATCGGGTCATGCATGAAAAGCCTAGAAAAGTGTATCACATTATTCTGTGAGAGTGTAAAGGGTAATGCTCATGCACCATGAAATTGCAGATATCGTTGAAAGAAATCTCGCCACATATTATATGCCCGCTCGATATGTCGTGTTGGAAGTAGCGTCAGATCCATCATAAGACCTCTAGGTCTTATCAGACCGCGACGTGGACCTTGCTAATGAGTCATGACAAATACAATCAAACCCTCAATATGACATTGCCAACAGGAAATCATTTGATATTATCTCTTCTTATGTTAATACAAGTTTCTTAAAATTAGTCAAAATGATCAAGACTTCGCTTTAGATTGAGAAGTTTCATAAAATTTTACTCAAGCAATGAGTATTAAAATATGGCTCTTATTCTCCATTTGCTGATGAACGATGATATTTGCTAAAATCTTGTATTAATGATAAAAATATTATTATTGTAAGTGATGAATAATTATATAATAAAGCTTTTATTATATATTATTATTAATTATATGCTCAGAATGATTATCATTATTGCTATAGAAATAATATTATTTATCAATTAAGAATATTTTAATTTCTAAGAAGTTCGATAATTGTCAGTATTATTACTAACGTAATGAGGATAACTGTTTTTAATAATATATTATACTAATCTCTTCCAAACTTCCCAAAATAGAGATGAAAACATGCAATATTACAAATGGTGGCAGAAGAGGGATGATTTTTAAACTCGTCATTTTATTAGGTTGTTACCAAGAAATATTCATTTAAATGTCTGTATGTATCAAATTAATATGTGGCAGGTGATTTTACCACTAGATACATACTGGATTAGATCTCTATTAACCGAGCTTAAAGAGCGTTAGGGGATACTGATGCCACTTTACCTGTTTGTTCTTTTCTGTTATATTTTCATTTTACTTAAAACTAATATAAGTCAAAACTATGCATGTTCATTGGGAACAATTTATGTGTTTTTGACAATTTTCTGACAAATCTGTTGAAAAGTTCAAAAGATGTTATTGACATTTTACGGACATTTAATTATTTCTTAAAAATATTAGTCAAATTTATTCAAAGACAAAATTATCATTGTTCCTTCGATCAGATTCAATCAGATTTCTTCGTCTATTTCTAAGGTCTATTATAGAGCAGCAACTCACACGCGTATTATTTCGCTTGCACTACTGCTGCTCTCTATCAACGCGTTACACAGAGCGTTTTCCTAGTTACTTACATGTTACACTAAACTACTGCTGCTCTCTATCAACGCGTTACACAGAGCGTTTTCCTAGTTACTTACATGTTACACTAAACTACTGCTGCTCGCTTATCAACACGTTACACAGAGCGTTTTCCTAGTTACTTACATGTTACACTAAACTACTGCTGCTCTCTATCAACGCGTTACACAGAGCGTTTTCCTAGTTACTTACATGTTACACTACACTACTGCTGCTCGCTTATCAACGCGTTACACAGAGCGTTTTCCTAGTTACTTACATGTTACACTAAACTACTGCTGCTCTCTATCAACGCGTTACACAGAGCGTTTTCCTAGTTACTTACATGTTACACTAAACTACTGCTGCTCGCTTATCAACACGTTACACAGAGCGTTTTCCTAGTTACTTACATGTTACACTAAACTACTGCTGCTCTCTATCAACGCGTTACACAGAGCGTTTTCCTAGTTACTTACATGTTACACTACACTACTGCTGCTCTCTATCAACGCGTTACACAGAGCGTTTTCCTAGTAACTTACATGTTACACTAAACTACTGCTGCTCGCTTATCAACACGTTACACAGAGCGTTTTCCTAGTTACTTACATGTTACACTACACTACTGCTGCTCGCTTATCAACGCGTTACACAGAGCGTTTTCCTAGTTACTTACATGTTACACTACACTACTGCTGCTCGCTTATCAACACGTTACACAGAGCGTTTTCCTAGTTACATACATGTTACACTAAACTACTGCTGCTCTCTATCAACGCGTTACACAGAGCGTTTTCCTAGTTACTTACATGTTACACTACACTACTGCTGCTCGCTTATCAACGCGTTACACAGAGCGTTTTCCTAGTTACTTACATGTTACACTAAACTACTGCTGCTCTCTATCAACGCGTTACACAGAGCGTTTTCATAGTTACTTACATGTTACACTAAACTACTGCTGCTCGCTTATCAACACGTTACACAGAGCGTTTTCCTAGTTACTTACATGTTACACTAAACTACTGCTGCTCTCTATCAACGCGTTACACAGAGCGTTTTCCTAGTTACTTACATGTTACACTACACTACTGCTGCTCTCTATCAACGCGTTACACAGAGCGTTTTCCTAGTAACTTACATGTTACACTAAACTACTGCTGCTCGCTTATCAACACGTTACACAGAGCGTTTTCCTAGTTACTTACATGTTACACTACACTACTGCTGCTCGCTTATCAACGCGTTACACAGAGCGTTTTCCTAGTTACTTACATGTTACACTACACTACTGCTACTCGCTTATCAACACGTTACACAGAGCGTTTTCCTAGATACTTACATGTTACACTAAACTACTGCTGCTCTCTATCAACGCGTTACACAGAGCGTTTTCCTAGTTACTTACATGTTACACTACACTACTGCTGCTCTCTATCAACGCGTTACACAGAGCGTTTTCCTAGTAACTTACATGTTACACTAAACTACTGCTGCTCGCTTATCAACACGTTACACAGAGCGTTTTCCTAGTTACTTACATGTTACACTACACTACTGCTGCTCGCTTATCAACGCGTTACACAGAGCGTTTTCCTAGTTACTTACATGTTACACTACACTACTGCTGCTCGCTTATCAACACGTTACACAGAGCGTTTTCCTAGATACTTACATGTTACACTAAACTACTGCTGCTCTCTATCAACACGTTACACAGAGCGTTTTCCTAGTTACTTACATGTTACACTAAACTACTGCTGCTCTCTATCAACGCGTTACACAGAGCGTTTTCCTAGTTACTTACATGTTACACTAAACTACTGCTGCTCTCTATCAACGCGTTACACAGAGCGTTTTCCTAGTTACTTACATGTTACACTACACTACTGCTGCTCGCTTATCAACACGTTACACAGAGCGTTTTCCTAGTTACTTACATGTTACACTAAACTACTGCTGCTCTCTATCAACGCGTTACACAGAGCGTTTTCCTAGTTACTTACATGTTACACTAAACTACTGCTGCTCGCTTATCAACGCGTTACACAGAGCGTTTTCCTAGTTACTTACATGTTACACTAAACTACTGCTGCTCTCTATCAACGCGTTACACAGAGCGTTTTCCTAGTTACTTACATGTTACACTAAACTACTGCTGCTCTCTATCAACGCGTTTCACAGAGCGTTTTCCTAGTTACTTACATGTTACACTACACTACTGCTGCTCGCTTATCAACACGTTACACAGAGCGTTTTCCTAGTTACTTACATGTTACACTACACTACTGCTGCTCTCTATCAACGCGTTACACAGAGCGTTTTCCTAGTTACTTACATGTTTCACTACACTACTGCTGCTCTCTATCAACGCGTTACACAGAGCGTTTTCCTAGATACTTACATGTTACACTAAACTACTGCTGCTCTCTATCAACGCGTTACACAGAGCGTTTTCCTAGATACTTACATGTTACACTAAACTACTGCTGCTCTCTATCAACACAGAGCGTTTTCCTAGATACTTACATGTTACACTACACTACTGCTGCTCTCTATCAACGCGTTACACAGAGCGTTTTCCTAGTTACTTACATGTTACACTACACTACTGCTGCTCTCTATCAACGCGTTACACAGAGCGTTTTCCTAGATACTTACATGTTACACTACACTACTGCTGCTCTCTATCAACACGTTACACAGAGCGTTTTCCTAGTTACTTACATGTTACACTACACTACTGCTGCTCTCTATCAACAAGCTACACAGAGCGTTTTCCTAGTTACTTACATGTTACACTAAACTACTGCTGCTCGCTTATCAACGCGTTACACAGAGCGTTTTCCTAGTTACTTACATGTTACACTAAACTACTGCTGCTCTCTATCAACACGCTACACAGAGCGTTTTCCTAGTAACTAACATGTTACACTACACTACTGCTGCTCGCTTATCAACACGTTACACAGAGCGTTTTCCTAGTTACTTACATGTTACACTACACTACTGCTGCTCTCTATCAACGCGTTACACAGAGCGTTTTCCTAGTAACTTACATGTTACACTACACTACTGCTGCTCTCTATCAACGCGTTACACAGAGCGTTTTCCTAGTTACTTACATGTTACACTAAACTACTGCTGCTCTCTATCAACACGCTACACAGAGCGTTTTCCTAGTAACTTACATGTTACACTACACTACTGCTGCTCGCTTATCAACACGTTACACAGAGCGTTTTCCTAGTTACTTACATGTTACACTACACTACTGCTGCTCTCTATCAACGCGTTACACAGAGCGTTTTCCTAGTTACTTACATGTTATACTACACTACTACATTATTACAGTTACAGCTAAGTTACAGGTTGAGATGCATCTGCAACTGTTTTGGGGCACCCTGGATTTTCTTTATTTCTTTTCCTTTTTCTTGGCACGTAACCGCAATAATGAAGAGTTGATTGCGTGACAGGCGGGCCGGGAACAGAAAAGCGTGCTTCCCTCCTCTACTCTTCAGCCAAGAGTGGACTGAAATAGGTTTTAATTGTCAACCCTGGCGGGGTGTTTCTCGGACAATCAGACCGCAATACGACACAAACACGGTTCCTCAATCAGGAACGAGCACTTGTTTTCGAAGCTAAGACCTACCGTCAATACAATCATTCAAAATTGTTATAAAAAAATCAAATAAAGCACTAAAAACGACGGGTCAAGTATTTTCTGTATGTATAAAAATCAATTAAAGTGTTGACATGGCCCTTGTTTTACACATATGTGTCAGCCAAGATTATGTTTGCCTTATTATGGAAATTTCATTTTCAAGAAATAATATATATTCTGTAATAACATTAATAAATTATTCATTTAATAAATCATTTAAATCAAATTTAAAGTGTTAATGAAACTAAGTATAAGATTAATAATTTACTCTTAGACAACACAAATAATGCCAAGCTAAGCTTGATAGTTAGAATCCCCACACAATCCTAGTAGAATGTTAGAGCTGTGTACACACCCGTGACTTCTATATTCTATAGTATTAAATTGTCAATCATCAAAGAAATAGGTAGAATCATTTCGATTACCTACTTCTTTCAAGTGTTTGTTCTCTAGATTCAACTACACCGTCTTCTTTAATATCATTTGTACCACTGATTGGTAAATTTTTAAGAAAATATTCCCCTAATGATACCTATAACTTCTATAAGTTTATTTTTTTTTCGAAAACGAATGTATTTGGTGGGGAGGATATTACCGATACTTCTTATGCACACAATAAGATTTTCAATTAAAATAATATTTTCGATATGTGTAGGTATAGATATAATCATAGATCATAGATTTATAATCATAGACGTTTTCTTCTTCTTTGGTATTCAGTGTTTTTTTCAATTTGTATGTGTTGTAAAAGCAGATAATAAAATAAAAATAAAAGCCTTTTTACTCGTACTTTAAAAATCGTTCTCAGTATTTGAAATTGACAGGTCTTGATTAAAACGAATGGTGGTACGTAAATCTACGTAACAGTTACTAAGTGTAAAATAGTCCACAGGCCAACGCCCACTTCCGACTGAAGTGCTCTTTTAGAAACAAAATCCAATAAACAAGTGGTTATTCACTTCAACGCAGAAGAGCAGGGTCCTGCGCATCTAAAGATCAACCTTACAATATGGGATATGACAGCAGGAGGCCAAGTCTTGAAACTTACGCCTTCAGGACGCAAACGCTCTCGGACGTCAACAAGTCCCATTTACTGTAAGAATGACGACCTTGAAATCTACAGATAACTGTTTAACTTAATTTTGAATAAGGTTTTATGACTGTATAAAATCTGTAATAATAATTATAAATAGATTACTGGATTTGTTTTTGAAGCATTTATTTAGCTATACAGCTATTACAATACATTTTATTACAGTAGTACATGGTTTCATGATCTCAATAGTTCTCTAACAATTTTTGTTACACATAATTTAAATTCACTCAAGTCTTTGTTCATCTTCAGCTCTTCAGGCAGTTTATTATATTCCCGTACACCTCCATAAGCTAAACTATTACTTACAAGATTTGAGTTACATTGTTTAAGATAAATGTCCATTTTATTTCTGGTGTTATATTCATGTCCTCCATCATTCCTCTGTTGAATTAATTGGTCAAGATAAGTAGGCATTGAGCCAAGTTTAATTTTATGTATAAAAGTAAGTGTTGCTATATCTATTGTTTCTTTGACACTATTCCATTCTAATTTATTTAACAAGTCAAATTGGCTGGTGTACCAAACCTCCTGCAGAATATATCGCATTGGTTTATTTTGTAGTGTTTGTAACGCTTTCAGTTCCTCTCGACTTATATTTAACATAATTGAGCATACAGTACTAACATACAGTACTCAAAGTGAGGCTTAATAATTGTATTGTAGATCATAACTTTGGTCCACGTTGACAATCTTCCCCCAACTCTCTTTAGGTAACCAATCTTTTTACTAATTTTCTTTCTTACATGTTTCATATGAGACCTAAAGTTAAGCTTATTATCTAACATAACTCCTAGATATTTGAATTCATCCACTAATTCAATTTCACAATTATTTAACTTAAAGATCTCAACAAGTTTAGCATCATTATTATTTGTACCAGGTAACAGCATTAGTTTAGTCTTGTTCTCATTCAACTTCAACTCGTTAACTCTTAACCAATCATGAAGCATGCTAACTTCCACATTAAGTTCACGAGTTACTTCCTGTATATCAACACCACTATATGAAACCACCATGTCATCAGCAAATACATTTAAAAAACAGTTATTAATACACTCTGAAACATCATTAATATAAAGATTAAATAGTAGTGGACCTAGCGTTGATCCCTGTGGCACTCCTAAATTACACTTAATACTATCTGATAACTCTTCACCATATTTTACTCTTTGCGTTCGACCACTCAGATATTGCTCGAATCAATTTAAAACTGTTCCTTCCACTCCATATAAATATCTCAGTTTCTCCAGTAACCTAGTCCTATTAATTGTTTCAAATGCTCTTCTGAGATCTAAAAAGATAGCAAGAGTATTCATTTTATCTTCCTTGTCCTTCATCCACTTAATTAATAGGTTCTGTACTGCTGTTTCGCAAGAATGATTTTTCCTAAATCCAGACTGGTTAACATACATTAGTCTATTACTCTCAATGTACTCATATAGCTGACTATGAAATACCTTTTCCAATATTTTATCAATTAAACCTAACATATTAATAGGTCTTTAGTCTGTAATATTATTGGTTCCCTTTACTTTTGGTATCGGAACAATAAGCGCTTTCTTAATATCTTCCGGAAAAGTACCTGTCTTTAGTGAAGTGTTAATGAAGCGATCCACTGGGGATCGCCCACCCGGAAAACTTTCCTGGACTAACTACCTGGCAATTGATGTAGCCGATAAGGCAACAACAATTAAGCGAGCCGCCAGACGGCAAATTCAACACGAGGGCAACAGAATGTACTTAATTATGCTATACGAGTCTACAAGAATTCTATGTGAAATACCATCCACCTCTCCTTTTTTATTTTTTAAGTTTCTGATGATCTCGTCAAGTTCTCTGATAGATATCTCCCTGAACTCCATCATTTTAACACCACTGCAGTAACTTCTATCATAATCAACAAGATTTACCAGTCCCTTCACTCTTAGTAACTTGACATTCTCGTTCTCTTCATTACTATTTTCTATACTAGCAATTATATGTTCAACACTGTCAATGAAATAATTCTTAATTAAATTCATTTGCTATCACTTTGTCATCTACCAGAATTTTGTTTTCGCTAATTATTTCATTAGGTTTACTATTTCTCTCGTCAGTTGAAATAATATCCTTTAAAGTCGCCCACAGTTTAATACTATCACTTTTAACCCGATTAATTGTACTCTCGTAATACTCCCTTTCTGCTGCTCTTAGTATTTTCGTCACCTGATTTCTACAGTGCTTATAGTAATCCCAATCCCAGAAAAAAAACACTCCGTGTAAAAAAGGCAGCCAAGTCTCTTTACTTTAAAAAAATTCAACACCGAAAATGAGTGATATCAAAAAAGGATCCAAGTCAATGACATTTCCAAATATTTAATCGAATTTTTGAAATAAAAGAATAAACACCGAGAAATACTTTACAAAAGGACTTGGCGCATCGTTTTTTTAAATACATCATTCTATCCTAAAAGTGGAAAGAAATTTACAAGTAGGTAAATTTTCCTCTTTCTATTAGAGCCAGAATCTATGAATCAAGCTACTTTTAGTAATAGCTATTTTATAGTTTTGTCAATGGCGATAGAAGAAAGATTTCATGCTGTAATAGATAAGTAATATAAGAATGGAAGAATTAAATAACAATTGGAAGTGGGCTCATACATATTCTTGCAGTACTGTTAATATGGTGATATTAGAAGGGTATCTTTTCATAATTTGATCTTGACTGAAGGAAATCATGAAACGTTGTCAAATAATTACTAACTATCTATGGAACACTATTATATATTTTTGAAATGTCAAGTGTATCAAGTTATTTTTTTTAATAGAAATACAATGTGACTATGTACTTTGTGAAATGTATTGTTATAAAATGTGGATAAATAGAAATGTATTTCATGATGAGAAGGTTTAACGCATGAGACTTAATTATGTTGACTACGAAACAATATTACGAAGATAACTATTGTGTATTTATAGAAAACATAGGCAACAAGTTTCATCGCGTACATATTCAAATAGAAAATATTTTACAGTAGGTATGTATATAATATGTAATTAAAAGATGTTTCCCTATTATTCTAAAAATTCTTAATGTCGGTTGTATATAAATTGCATGCTTATGAATAGAAAAATGTTTTTAAAAAAACGATGCGCCAAGTCCTTTTGTAAAGTATTTCTCGGTGTTTATTCTTTTATTTCAAAAATTCGATTAAATATTTGGAAATGTCATTGACTTGGATCCTTTTTTGATATCACTCCTTTTCGGTGTTGAATTTTTTTAAAGTAAAGAGACTTGGCTGCCTTTTTTACACGGAGTGTTTTTTTCTGGGATATCACTTCTTTTGTTAGTAAATTCAAACAGCTTGTAGCACATGTCCGAGCAAGGACTAATTTCTTTAAAAAAATACGCCTCAACCGATTTGGATAGGTACTAAGAAAAGTTGCGTTTGGTAAAAGATTAAAATGATTATCCAAGAAGAATAGCTTAAGTTTCGTTACAATCGGTACAGCCGTTTTCGATATACGACGTCACTTCCGGTTTTGAAATAGCGGCCGAAAATAATGTCGTCTTGAATTCATAATTATTAGTCCAACATATTTCCAAAATTTGGTTGCAATCGGTACAGCCGTTTTCGATATATGACGTCACTTCCGGTTTTAACAATGGCGGCCGAAAATAATGTCGTCTTTAATTCATAATTATTAATCCTACACATTTCCAAAATTTGGTTGCAATTGGTACAGCCGTTTCCGATATATGACGTCATTTCCGGTTTTAACAATGGCGGCCGAAAATAATGTCGTCTTTAATTCATAATTATTAGACCTATACATTTCCCAAATTTGGTTGCAATCAGTTCAGCCGTTTTCGATATATGACGTCACTTCCGGTTTTAGAAATGGCGGCCGAGAACACTGCAACCTTGAATTTATAATTATTTACAAAGTACGTTTACTAATATCTATTTAAAAGTATAAAGTGGTGAATTTAGTGTCATTTAGCATATTTATGACGTACTTCAGCATATGTATGACGTCATTTCCGGTATAGGTAATAAGAAAACAATCTAGTTTTATCTAGTTGATACCTACTTCATGAACGACCATCTGAATTCATAATCCCTATATTTCCGTAATTTTATTATGCCATATTATGCCGTTTGTAATATATGACGTCACTTCCGGTTTCAGGAATGGCGGCCGAGAACACTGCAACCTTGAATTTATAAATTATTTTGTTATGTTACAATGTAAGTTAATTATGTATGTATTTTAAGTATAATTTGTTGAAATAAGTTAAATATTGCGTATTTATGACGTCACTTCCGGTTTAGAAAATAAGAAATATATATATTTTTTTATTGATACTTCATATAGATGACCATCTAAATCGAATGGCGCTAATTTCGTTCTTATCGGTCCAGAAGTTTTAGAGATATGACGTCATTTCCGGTTTAAAAATGGCGGCACAAAAAATCACAAGAGGCAAGGTATCATCAGACGCCAAAAGTGCATATGCGGTAAAAATTTCAGGTTGATCGGTTCAGCCGTTTAGGCTGTGGCGGTGACAGCAACTTTTCCGGGAATCATCAGAATCTGAAGAAGAAGAAGAAGAAGAAAGCGGTGTAATTTTACGAATTCATTGGCACTCCTATGCCCATAGCCAGCACACTTGTAGCACCGCAGTACATACACATCTTCTGCTACATTACATTTCTTCCATCCCACTTTCAGCCCTTCATTCATAATCCTGTCCTTATCACTCATGTTCATGTCCATAACCAAATTAACACTAATGCCATGATAGTTCACCTTCTTATAAACTATTTTCACTCTTTCGAGCCCATTCTGTCTTTCAATTTTCTCTTCCATCTCCCATTCATCCACTTCGTCCTTCGGCACTCCAATCACCAAAACTCGTGCATTTTCTTTACGTTTATGCTTTCGGATGACAAATTCGTTACCCAACTTCTTCTTCGTTTCCACCATTCTTATCCAAGTCTTCATTAGTGTCGCATCCAATCATTAGTTCACCCCTTCCTGTTTTCTTAACTTGCGTAATTCCAATCTTGAGATCTGCTGGCGACACCGTAGATTTGAGCAATTTCATAGTTTCCTTCATTTCATTACCCGATCTTTCTTTGATAACCATCATTCTTTCACTTTCACTCTTTAACTTGTCTCTTGATTTTACTGCTGCACTATAACTTACAGGCTTTTTAACTTGTCAGCATCTTTGAGGTTAGTGTTATCTAACCTTACTTCCTCTACTGCACCTGCTCCATTAGTAGTACTACATAACTTGCCAATAGTCTCAGTGAGCTTGTCAATTTTAGTATTGATGTTTACTATCTCTTGTTTTACATTGTTTTGAGAGCCCATAGTAAAGTTTTTATTCGACTTTCCAAAACAACTCCTACAAAACCAAAGCACATTTTTTTTTTATCTTTTTTAGCAGTTTGTATTCAGGTTCAGACAACCATGCACATCTTCTATGAAACCAAGCTTCACATGTCCCTTCACATAAAACAACTTCCGACTCATTTTCAACACCTTTATGACATCCCCCACACTTAGATAAACATTTCTTCTTAAACGTAGAATCTTCAGAAACTGGGTTGCCTTTGCCGCCATTTTACTTCCTTTACTCTGTTGTGCCTCATCTAGCGCCAATAAAAAAACGTTTGTGGGCTCACCATTTGCTTTCATGACACCCTCCAACCTTTCAATTAGTACAGATTTCTTCACTGATGTATCTTCAACTCCTCTTTTCTTTAATTCCTCGATAATTTTTGCCACTTTTAACTCACTTTATGACGTCCGAGAGCGTTTGCGTCCTGAAGGCGTAAGTTTCAAGACTTGGCCTCCAGGGCTCCTGTCATCGTAGTGCCCCTACGATAGTAGCATAGAGGTAAGAAGGGTTGGGATAGTAGGTCGTAGTAGGTCGTAGTAGATAGTACTACGTAGTAGATAGTACGTAGTCGATAGTAGGTCGTAGTGCCTACGACCTAGGCAAGGTCGCAGGTCGGGCGTATTTTTTGAAATATTAAAAAAAAAAAAAAAGTTGACACTCTGGAATGCTGGGTAGCTTGCCCTCTACTTGTCCCGCAGGGCATTTTTAAGATTTTTGAAATAAATCACTATAATAATCACTATAATACATTTTCACTTTAAAATAAATATGTTTTTGTTTTTTCTTTACAAATTTATTTAAAAAACACAGACGGCACGTGATGATGTTCTGTAAGATGTATGCGCATATCACGGTTTTCCTTGACAAACAACATTTTGAAAATACTCATTAATTATTTTGAAATTAAAAACTTTTAATAATAAAAAAATAATATTATACAATTCTTTAGTGTAGCTTTAAACCTTATCTCAATTTTGAAATCAAGCCCGTTTGTCATAGGAAAACCTATTTCAGAGTTAATAACTAAATTATGATCAAACTTTGTTCAAAACGTACGTAGATAATGTTATCACAAACAAATGCATAATTTAATAAATATTAACCCCATTTGTGTGTAAAATATTTTTCTATTTATTATGGACTAGAGGGACCCGCTTACAAATTGTAAGATGTGTGATTCACATTTATCTGATTAATTTATCACCAACTACCAAAGTTTGGGAAATGTATAAAAAGAGACAGTTACTGCAAATTCCCACTTAAAGAATACGACACAATCGTAGAGGATATGGTAAATTCGTACCGTAATCGTTGGGGGAAAAGGATAAATTGCAGTTGCACAAAGAAAAATGTCTGTGTTTTTCCATACCCTTTTGTTTTTCTTGTTAAAATTTTTGAATTTCTCTTTATTTTTTTTTTGATATATTTTGGTTTTGTTGCGTGATTTATTTTTTTCTTATTTCTTTGAGTTTTTTGTTTTGTTAAGTGATTGATTCTTTGATTTTTTTGGTTATTTGATTTCTCTTTAATCATTTTATTTTTCTTTGATTTTTCGGTTTCGTTGCGTAATTTTATGATTTTATATAAATTTATATTTCCTTTTATTCTTATTTTATTTTTACGATTATTTCATTTATTTTTTCATGATTATTATTTATTTTTTATTTTTGTGACATTCTTGTTTTTTGGATATTTTGTATCAATTTATATTTGTTTTTTTGTTGATATTTTGGTAACGTAGCGTGATTTTTTATGATTTTGGATATTTCTTTGATTTTTTGGTGTTGTTGCGTATTTTTTTGATGATATTTTTTTATATTTTATTTTTACATTTTCAATTTTTGGGATTTTTTTTTAACATATTTGATTTTTAGATTTTTTAATGATTTTGATGTGGTTTTTTATTTTCTTTGATTTTTTGGTGTTGTTGTTGCGTATTTTTTGATTTTGATAAGATTTTTTCTTTATTATATTTTTCTTATAATTTTATTTTTAACATTTTCAATTTTTGGGACATTTTGGATTTTTAACCATATTTGAATTTTAGATGTTTTAATGATTTTGATGTGGTTTTTTGGTTCATTTTGTTTTTTCTGATTTTTTTGATTTTTTTTTCATAGGTACCTACATCTATTTTGATTTTTATAATTTTTATATGATTTTTTTGGTTCTTTTTTTATTTTTTCTGATTTTTTTTTATTATTATTATTTTGCTTATTTAAAATTTTTGATTTTTTAAAATATTTTTGAATTCTTTGATTTTTGTAATCTTTTTAACCATATTTGATTTTTAGATTTTTTAATGATTTTGATGTCGTATTTTGGATAATTTTGTTTACCTAGTTATGATTTTTTGATTTTTTTACTTTCCTACTTGTTTTTTTGATTTTTATAATTTTTATATGATTTTTTGGTAATTTTAAATTTTTATTTTTTTTCAAATTGTTGATTTTTTCTGATTATTTAAAAAAATTATTATTTTTATTATTTTTATTTTTTATTGAATTTTTTATTGATTTTTTTTTTGTGATAATTTACACTTATTTTTTTAGTTGTTTACCCCTCGCAAATAGTTTAAGACACAAGTGGCAATGAAAGTCGGCTATTTTAAATACAATAATATTGAAGTTGTTCTGTAAGGCCGAGAAAGACAACTGCAAGGTGAGCGCGCAATCACCGTGTAGAGAACAGCTTACTTCACACTACTAAATTTTAGTAGTGTGAAGTAAGCTGTTCTCTACACGGTGGCGCAATGAAGTCTTTCTCGGCCTAGCAGAATTAGTTTCACTGCCTACTAAAATTAGTTTTCACGGCCCATTTGAAATTGACATTTAAAATTAAGACATCAGAAAAAGCTGTGTTTTTCACGAATAACTCGGTAAATACTGAACAGAATGTCGTAAAAGTGTTACTTTAAATCAAGTCACGTAATTATGTACATTACTGGCGAGTTTCAACTAGATCGGTGGAAAATTCAAGATTTGTATAGAAAAGGAAATTTTCAGCCGCGTTACTACCAGTGTTGTGATTAGATAATTTTATTTTTATCTTGATAAAGATTAAGATAACCCGCTAAAAATTTATCTAGATAAGATAAAAGATAAATTTCCAAGAAATCATCTAGATAATAGATAAAGATAAAAAATAATTATCTAGATAATTGTAATAGATAATTTTTTACCAAATACCTACACGGCTCCGTAATTATTTTCAAATCCTAATTTCGGAACTCAAGTTTTAAAAAAATGGGACCGTCAAAACAAGCCAACTAATGCGACTAAATGGAGATGATCTTTTTCTATTATCTGACATTTGAGGTTCGTGCATGTGCATACACACAATGCATTTTCATCTCCCAATCATCATCATAATCGTTCATCCGTCGCCATTAGCCTCGCTGCAGAAAGTGCGACGTTAAGCGCCAGACAAAAAAAATGGGATAGGCGCATTCAAGAACAAAATTTTAAACACCACCCCAAAAGTGTACTTTTATTATTTCTCTCGTTATTTTTTTGAGTCCTTGAATATGCATTTGACATGATCAGAAAATATCAAGTTGGTCATTCATTAGGTTTTGGATACACAATTTAAAGAATATGTGCATATCAATGTTGAAATGACATTAACGACCACGATGAAATACAAATTTCGGATATGACATTCATAAATAATTTATATTTCCCAGACGGATTGAAGGCTAATCCTGAAACTTTCTGAGCATCTCAAAAACATAACAGAAGTCTTACAGAAAAAGAATTAAAACAATTTTTAAAAAAATTATTTTTGTCTGGAGGTCATTACGTTTTATTTACACAAAAATGTTGACAACAATTCTCGTTTTTTTGGTCAAATATTTTATAAGTTGTTTCAAGAGCTATCAGCTCTAAAAAAATCATAGTTCTAGGTGGAACGAGTAAAAAGATATTAAATGTTGTCTAACGCTCAATTATCCAAAAATTAATTTTTTTTGGAACTAAGCAATCGCTTTTTTTTTTTTTTATTTGAACCAATCACAGGATCCCGTTTAAAAACAATCCCAGAGACCGCATAGATTATATGTCAGTATTTGTGCAACATTTCAGATCGATTGGTCGAGGGGTATGACCTGGGCAGTGCAGGCAAAAAAAAAAAAAAAAAAAAAAAAAAACGCTCGCTACGCTCGCTTAAAACCTGAAAGGCTTGTGTGTTGCTTTGTTTTTGGTAATATTGTCCCAAACTTTGAGAACAATCAGAATGGTTGCCGAAAAGTCATTGGGGAACGACTCTTCTAAATTTTGAATAAAGTTTTCTTTACGTTATCAGGACATAAAGATTGCTATGGTGTTTGTGAAGATTGGGGGAAAATGTGAAATTAATAGATTGTCATTTTCGAATTTTTAATTTAGTGCGGACTCATATTTTATTAAAGGCATTTACTAAATAAGCGCACTTCTTCGTGGAGACAAATTCAATGGAATTCTCTCCACAAGTCAATATTTGTTTGCTTAATATTCTATGAAAAATATGATCGAGTAATTTAAAATTGTTTCTACATTTACCTCAAAGAGCAAATCTCAACGTGTCCTGTTTATAACCAGAAAGATTTTGAAATATCAGAGCGAAGGTAACTAATGTAAAATGAATTGGTACAAATTGAAATAAAATTGTGTTAACTTTGCCTATTGGCGTGTTTTTTTTTTAATGTAATAATGTTATTGAGCATTCAATTTGGAATAGAATGAGATTAACAAGGCTAGCATTTGCATGATGGGTGACTAAGTTATAGCTCAAAGATTCCGAATAATTTGAAATTTCGTAAAACGATAACTCAGCAAACTTGGAACACTATGACACATTGACTCCAATGTAAAGGCTACCCTCGTTATGTTCCAAATTGAATGTTCCATCATTTGTATGCACATTTTTTACGTATACTTATTATACTTTCTTTAATATTCACGTGTGTTTGCGTAAATTTCTACGACTTCTCTGCAAATTCAAATATTTGAGAGGTATTGAACTATCTCAGTTACTCCAAAACCGAATTAAAACATTCACTCAATCCTGCAGTCTAAATTTTATTCTCAAGAAACATGCTATTGCTTGTGTTTAAATTAAATACAGTATCGTTTTCAATAATTTTATGTTTCCTCATTGGTAACCTAGAAGTTGTCTAGTAGTTGCTAGTAGCTAGTAGTTGTCCTCTTAACCCTGATGATCTCAAATGAATAATTAATATAATTTCAAATAAAATAAAATTTAAATGTATGCAGCTTTCGTTTGACGCCACTTTTCTAATATTAGAAGTAATACATAATATGCGCGATTTTTGGTGGACTAAAGATATGGGAAATTTTTCTAAAAAGAATGATACCAAAAAAACCAAACGTATTAATTAGTTTTGGGTCAAAACCTATAATTCATTTACTATTTGTGCTCAACAAAAAAGCTATTAGAAATCACATCGTATTGAATGTCTAAATGCACGATGAGCATAGAAAGGTAAAATTATTATTTGGTTGTGTCATTGACAACAAGTCATTAGTGAACCACAACATTGCAACTAGTCAAACAACTTGATTCGACGAGATTACAGTGAAGCAGGAGGTGGGGGGAATCAACCCCCGTATTTAGATAACTTATCGGCCTTCTGTGTGTTGCGGGATGGCAGCAAGGAAATGGCAGGATGACAGCTTTATAATGCCGCCAGTGTACAGTACGACTTGGCTGGGTGGAGCGACCGCTCCACTAGATTGGACTTTCTGTAGTTAATGTTTTACCGCCGTAAAGTGTCTAAATTGTAATTCGAAGTTACTACATGTTACAAGGGGGGAGCCAATGAGACCGAGGGTTTGAAAAATGATGAACTTTTTGTTTTGAACCGTTATTTCTTATCACTTTTTTTTGCAAGTTATGTACTACATTTAGGTATAAAGATTTACAGTGGTCGCTTATGATGTAACGAGTACCTAAATAGCATTGTTTTAACTTTTATTCTACTGGCATAGGTATAACTCCGTTTCTATTACACGTATTTACATTTTTATTTAAAATTTTTCCAGGTTATAGAACATTTAAAATATTTAGGATGACTTAATGACTTAAATTATCTTTGATGTAAGATGATTTACTTATGATGTACAACAACGAGTAAGTACCTAACATCGTTTTTATTTTATTCGACGATCTATATTGAATCAATGAAAACAATAATGTTTATTTAAACGGCAATATGAAGAATCAAAGTTGCTGATTCTTACATCCCCCCTCCCCTTTCCCCTGACAGATGTAACATCAGATGTAATGTTATTAACGGAAATATTTTTTAAAAGGTAAATGGGATGGAGGGGGGGGGGGGGGGGCATTTTTTAAGGATGTGATAAATCGTGCTCATTATCTAAAATATCAACAACAGCGAGCTTATCAGCGCCAGTCAAGTCGGTACACAACAAGGTGTTGTAGTTTTATACATATGCCTATATATAGAGTAAAAGCTCGGTTTTGGATGGAGTTACGAATACATTCATAATAAATGCAATAAGCATATATTTAAGAATGTAGGTTTCTGTGGAAAACTTCCATGGAATCAGGATGATATGAAGGGATGTGTGTTGTGAAAAATATCCGACCGAACCGGGGCTCGAACCCGTGACTTCTCACTTGCCGGGTGAGAGCTCTACCAACTGAGCTACCCGGTCGGACGGACGGACATTAGACACAACACACTGATGAGGGTTAGAGATCTCCGAGGAGAATGGAATGAAGGTAGAGAATGCTTCTACGAACTGTCATACCACCGGTGACGATGCTGTCACCATGTCTCTTTGCACTAGCGTGCGCAACCCTCTTTTACTCGACTGAACGAGTTGCTTTTTCAGCTCGAATGACGAGAATGTAGGTTTCTTTGGAAAACTTCCATGGAGTCAGGATGATATGAAGGGATGTGTGTTGTGAAAAATATCCGACCGAACCGGGGCTCGAACCCGGGAAAAGAGGGTTGCGCACGCAAGTGCAAAGAGACAGGTTGACAGCATCGTCACCGGTGGTATGACAGCCAGTTTAAATTTAAATTTTGAATTTAAATTTAAATTTAATTTAAATTTAATTTAAGCCAAAAGTCAATTTTCTCGATTATACGTTGCACACCATGCACACCAATATTTCAATTTCAATTTCAATTTCAATTTATCTTTATTTGCACATTTATATACATACAAAAAGGCGACATTCAACATTATAATGATCACATTTGTCATTGTTGATCTACCATGTAACCTGTTTAAAAAACAACTAAAACATATTATCTATTTAAGATAGTAGTCACACTGAACAATTTAACTACAAAAGAAGGCATACTTGCGAAAGTAATAGTCAAGATAGTTATAAAATAGTTAAAAGATAAAAAATTAATGAATGAATAAATACCATACCTATACTATAGGGTTACTACAAAGCGTAAGTTGAAACTCTAGCAGTACCTAATCAAAATAAGGTAGGTATGATAGCTACAAGATTAATTTAAAACAGATAAGTTTAAAGATAAGCTAAAGCTAAGTTACTATTGTACGGGAGTTCAGACCTGTTCCTTGTAACACCCAATTGCAAACAAGTGATTCTTTAACATTTTATTGAACACACCTACACATGAGTCTTTTAGCTTGGTTGGCACATCATTATAGGCTTTCGCCGAAGCGTAAGCGAAAGACGATTTATATTTCGATGTTTTGTGGGTTGCAATCGATAGGTCAGCTCGGTTTCTAGTATTCACTAAATGCAGTTCTCCTCTTCGCACGATCTTCCTAGCCAAGTAGGATGGCTGTCTGTCCTGTCGTGATTGCCTTATGCGTAATGTTTAGGAGGTGGTGGAGACGGCGTTCATGCATTTTTAGCCAGCCGGCTTTCCTAATAGCTGGGGTGGTGTGGCATCTCCCAGGGAGGTTAAATGCAAAGCGGGCGTAAGCATTTTGGATAGTTTGTATACGGCTGCTATTTGCCTGAGTAATACATGGTCCATATACAGTGTCACAGTATGCTGGCGTCGAGAGAACAAGAGCATCTGCAAGGAGGAGCTTGGTTGATGTCGAAAGCAGCGACTGTAGCTTACGGAGTCGTCGAAGCTTGTTGAAGGAGGTTCGCCGTAGCTGTGATACGTGCGAATTGAACGAGAGATGGCCGTCCAAAGTTACACCAAGACTTTTGGCTTCGTCGGATAATGGGATCGGCACGTTGTCGAGCAGGACTTCAAAGTTACTCAGAATTACCTTATCTCTTTGCTGTTTGGTGCCTATTAGCAGAGATACGGTTTTCGTGGGATTCAGGATGAGTGCGCGGTCACGTGCCCATGAAGAGATGGCAGAGAGGTCAGCATTCATATGATCTTTGGCACTCGCCGTGTCAGCCGGGTCGAAAGACACATACAGTTGCGTGTCGTCAGCATACACATGTATCTGACAATGTGTGAGACTTTCATGAATGTCAGCCGTGTAGATGATGAACAAGAGGGGACCAAGAATTGATCCCTGCGGTACTCCCGTGTGGATGTTTACAGACTTTGATGTAAAACGAGTGTTACCCTTCATCATTTGCACACACTGTGAGCGATTGCTAACATAACTGTAGAACCATTGAACAGCGCTTGCACTAAGACCAAGATGGCGGAGTTTGGCTACCAGAAGTTTATGGTTCAGAGTATCAAACGCTTTCGAGAAGTCTAATAAAACCAGGCTGGTAACTTTTCTGGTATTCATCGCTCCAATTGCATCGTCAACCAAATCCAAGAGAGCTGTAGTAGTCCCTCTGAGCTTTCTGAATCCAGATTGCTTGTCGGGTAGAAGATTGCTGGTCTCGACGTAGTTGGACAGCTGCTTGTAAACCACCTTCTCAAGAATTTTAGATATGGCAGGTAGGTAAGATTGTGATTGGCCGGAGATCTTTGAAAGTTTTTGGGTTGTGTATTTTTGGTACAGGAGTGACTAGTCCAACCTTCCAGGACGTTGGAAACTGGCTACATTTGATAGAAGTGTTGATAATATCAGTTATTGCGTCTAAGCAGTATGGCAAGCAAAGGTTGATCATTGTCAGAGAAATTCCATCACTTCCCTGGGCTTTAGTCTTAATCTTCCTGATGATGTCAGCAATGCCATCTCTATGGGCTTCTATAAGCTTAAATTTATCTGCGCCAGGTCCTCGTGCATATGTGTTGACGTCTAAGAGGAGTTCTGGATTTACGGTGGAGTGTCCCACGGACTCTATGTAGTACTCGTTTAACTTATCTGGGTCGGCTAGATCAGGGGGAGTTGCAGGCGAATCCTTATTTCTGTTATGCATGTCCCATTTCCGCAATTTACTCCAGACCATGTGCGAATTACCTTTGCAGCGTTTCAGTTCTTCTGATACGTAAGCTCGTTTTTCCCTGCGCACTGCGCCAGATAAGTAATTGCGCATTTGGGTATAGTTTTCCCAATCGGCAGGATCTCTACGCTTTTTATAACGAGCAAGCGCCGCTTTCTTCTTGCTTATCATGGTTTTGATCGTTGATGTGAGCCAGGGCGTGTACGGCTTTTTTGTATTGACAGTTTTCAGTGGCGCAAAGACATCGGCAACCTCTCGGATGAAGGTACTGAGGAGGTCTACCTTTGCATCAAGATCTGTCGTAGTGCATATCATTTCCCAGTTCACGTCCTTAGCGTATGCTGCAAGGTCATCTTTGGCGATGCGCGAGAAGTCTCGATATGAATGGGTTAGGGGGGATTTGGGAGGAAACTCATATTTGAGAACACAGGAAATCAGGTTGTGATCAGTGATCTTCCTTCCTCGGTCGTCCAGGATCTTCGAGGTGTCTTGAACCATGGATGAGACAAGTGGGTTTAATTCTCTAACATAAATATGGTCAATAAGGCTTGATGACTCTGAAGTGTTTGTGGTCGCAATACGGGTAGGACTATCTATTATTTGCTTGAGACTATGACTGCGTAGGAATTTGGTAAGATATTTGCAATCAGGGTTGTTGGGTTCAAGTGTGTCAATGTTCATATCAGCTAGGAATATGGTATTGTCAGCAGTTGCCTCTGCCTCCGCAAAAGCGTCGTCGAGGCTATCGATGACTGAATAACTTGTGTTAGGGGGTCTGTAGCCAACGCCCAATGCAATTGTTTGGTTTTAAAGCTTGAGGTACAACCACAGTTGTTCCATTGCAACATCCTCGGTGCGACTCGTTAAGAAAGGCTTGAAGCGAATGGAAGTCTTTACATACAGCGCAACTCCACCGCCTCTAGTACCATTTAAAGTTGCCCTATCATTTCTGATGAGAGTATAGCCGGGAATGTTTACCTCTACTGTGGATACAGAAGATGTTAGCCAGGTTTCCGTCACCCCGACTATGTCATAGTCGTTGTCGAGAAATAGATCCCTGAAGTGCTCGAAGCCGCTGACAAGTGAGCGAGCGTTAATGCATCCAATGCTGATTGACTACTCACAATTCTGCAGGCTGTATTATTTGATTATATTTGATTATACCATGTACTTGAATGTATGTTGAACTTTCAGACCACTCGCTGAGCATCGAGGTGGACCGAGGCAGGAAGTCGTACACACCTTGGCAGAACTCCGAGGACTGCAATCGCTATCACATCCACTTCGCTCGACCCAAGTCTCTCCCCATGACCGCCCTGGTGTCTTTCCCTGGCAGTGGCAACACTTGGGTGCGATATCTCATCGAGACAGCGTCGGGAGTGTTCACGGGCAGCGTCTACACGGACAGGCAGATCATCAGTAAAGGTGAACACACTGTCACGTAAGAGGCAGATCATCAGTACAGGTGAACACACTGTCACGTTAGAGGCAGATCATCAGTACAGGTGAACACACTGTCACGTTAGAGGCAGATCATCAGTACAGGTGAACACACTGTCACGTTAGAGGCAGATCATCAGTACAGGTGAACACACTGTCACGTTAGAGGCAGATCATCAGTACAGGTAAACACACTGTCACGTTAGAAGCAGATCATCAGTACAGGTGAACACACTGTCACGTTAGAGGCAGATCATCAGTAAAGGGGAACACACTGTCACGTTAGAGGCAGATCATCAGTACAGGTGAACACACTGTCACGTTAGAGGCAGATCATCAGTACAGGTGAACACACTGTCACGTTAGAGGCAGATCATCAGTACAGGGGAACACACTGTCACGTTAGAGGCAGATCATCAGTACAGGTGAACACACTGTCACGTAAGAGGCAGATCATCAGTACAGGTGAACACACTGTCACGTTAGAGGCAGATCATCAGTACAGGTGAACACACTGTCACGTTAGAGGCAGATCATCAGTACAGGTGAACACACTGTCACGTTAGAGGCAGATCATCAGTACAGGTGAACACACTGTCACGTTAGAGGCAGATCATCAGTACAGGTGAACACATGTCACGTTAGAGGCAGATCATCAGTACAGGTGAACACACTGTCACGTTAGAGGCAGATCATCAGTACAGGTGAACACACTGTCACGTTAGAGGCAGATCATCAGTACAGGTGAACACACTGTCACGTTAGAGGCAGATCATCAGTACAGGTGAACACACTGTCACGTTAGAGGCAGATCATCAGTACACGTGAACACACTGTCACGTTAGAGGCAGATCATCAGTACAGGTGAACACACTGTCACGTTAGAGGCAGATCATCAGTACAGGGGAACACACTGTCACGTTAGAGGCAGATCATCAGTACAGGTGAACACACTGTCACGTTAGAGGCAGATCATCAGTACAGGTGAACACACTGTCACGTTAGAGGCAGATCATCAGTACAGGTGAACACACTGTCACGTTAGAGGCAGATCATCAGTACACGTGAACACACTGTCACGTTAGAGGCAGATCATCAGTACAGGTGAACACACTGTCACGTTAGAGGCAGATCATCAGTACAGGGGAACACACTGTCACGTTAGAGGCAGATCATCAGTACAGGTGAACACACTGTCACGTTAGAGGCAGATCATCAGTACAGGTGAACACACTGTCACGTTAGAGGCAGATCATCAGTACAGGTGAACACACTGTCACGTTAGAGGCAGATCATCAGTACAGGTGAACACACTGTCACGTTAGAGGCAGATCATCAGTACAGGTGAACACACTGTCACGTTAGAGGCAGATCATCAGTACAGGTGAACACACTGTCACGTAAGAGGCAGATCATCAGTACAGGTGAACACACTGTCACGTTAGAGGCAGATCATCAGTACAGGTGAACACACTGTCACGTTAGAGGCAGATCATCAGTACAGGTAAACACACTGTCACGTTAGAGGCAGATCATCAGTACAGGTGAACACATGTCACGTTAGAGGCAGATCATCAGTACAGGTAAACACACTGTCACGTTAGAGGCAGATCATCAGTACAGGTGAACACACTGTCACGTTAGAGGCAGATCATCAGTACAGGTGAACACACTGTCACGTTAGAGGCAGATCATCAGTACAGGGGAACACACTGTCACGTTAGAGGCAGATCATTAGTACAGGTAAACACACTGTCACGTTAGAGGCAGATCATCAGTAAAGGTGAACACACTGTCACGTTAGAGGCAGATCATCAGTAAAGGTGAACACACTGTCACGTTAGAGGCAGATCATCAGTACAGGTGAACACACTGTCACGTTAGAGGCAGATCATCAGTACAGGTGAACACACTGTCACGTTAGAGGCAGATCATCAGTACAGGTGAACACACTATCACGTTAGAGGCAGATCATCAGTAAAGGGGAACACACTGTCACGTTAGAGGCAGATCATCAGTACAGGTGAACACACTGTCACGTTAGAGGCAGATCATCAGTACAGGTGAACACACTGTCACGTTAGAGGCAGATCATCAGTACAGGTGAACACACTGTCACGTTAGAGGCAGATCATCAGTACAGTTGAACACACTGTCACGTTAGAGGCAGATCATCAGTACAGGTGAACACACTGTCACGTAAGAGGCAGATCTTTAGTACAGGGGAACACACTGTCACGTTAGAGGCAGATCATCAGTACAGGTGAACACACTGTCACGTTAGAGGCAGATCATCAGTACAGGTGAACACACTGTCACGTTAGAGGCAGATCATCAGTACAGGTGAACACACTGTCACGTTAGAGGCAGATCATCAGATCAGGTGAACACACTGTCACGTTAGAGGCAGATCATCAGTACAGGTGAACACACTGTCACGTTAGAGGCAGATCATCAGTATAGGTGAACACACTGTCACGTTAGAGGCAGATCATCAGTACAGGTGAACACACTGTCACGTTAGAGGCAGATCATCAGTACAGGTGAACACACTGTCACGTTAGAGGCAGATCATCAGTACAGGTGAACACACTGTCACGTTAGAGGCAGATCATCAGTATAGGTGAACACACTGTCACGTTAGAGGCAGATCATCAGTACAGGTGAACACACTGTCACGTTAGAGGCAGATCATCAGTACAGGGGAACACACTGTCACGTTAGAGGCAGATCATCAGTAAAGGGGAACACACTGTCACGTTAGAGGCAGATCATCAGTACAGGTGAACACACTGTCACGTTAGAGGCAGATCATCAGTACAGGTGAACACACTGTCACGTTAGAGGCAGATCATCAGTACAGGGGAACACACTGTCACGTTAGAGGCAGATCATCAGTAAAGGGGAACACACTGTCACGTTAGAGGCAGATCATCAGTACAGGTGAACACACTGTCACGTTAGAGGCAGATCATCAGTACAGGTGAACACACTGTCACGTTAGAGGCAGATCATCAGTACAGGTGAACACACTGTCACGTTAGAGGCAGATCATCAGTACAGGTGAACACACTGTCACGTTAGAGGCAGATCATCAGTACAGGGGAACACACTGTCACATTAGAGGCAGATCATCAGTACAGGTGAACACACTGTCACGTTAGAGGCAGATCATCAGTACAGGTGAACACACTGTCACGTTCGAGGCAGATCATCAGTACAGGTGAACACACTGTCACGTTAGAGGCAGATCATCAGTTCAGGTGAACACACTGTCACGTTAGAGGCAGATCATCAGTACAGGTGAACACACTGTCACGTTAGAGGCAGATCATCAGTACAGGTGAACACACTGTCACGTTAGAGGCAGATCATCAGTACAGGTGAACACACTGTCACGTTAGAGGCAGATCATCAGTACAGGTGAACACACTGTCACGTTAGAGGCAGATCATCAGTACAGGTAAACACACTGTCACGTTAGAGGCAGATCATCAGTACAGGTGAACACACTGTCACGTTAGAGGCAGATCATCAGTACAGGTGAACACACTGTCACGTTAGAGGCAGATCATCAGTACACGTGAACACACTGTCACGTTATAGGCAGATCATCAGTACAGGTGAACACACTGTCACGTTAGAGGCAGATCATCAGTACAGGTGAACACACTGTCACGTTAGAGGCAGATCATCAGTACAGGTGAACACACTGTCACGTTAGAGGCAGATCATCAGTACACGTGAACACACTGTCACGTTAGAGGCAGATCATCAGTACAGGTGAACACACTTTCACGTTAGAGGCAGATCATCAGTACAGGTGAACACACTGTCACGTTAGAGGCAGATCATCAGTACAGGTGAACACACTGTCACGTTAGAGGCAGATCATCAGTACACGTGAACACACTGTCACGTTAGAGGCAGATCATCAGTACACGTGAACACACTGTCACGTTAGAGGCAGATCATCAGTACAGGTGAACACACTGTCACGTTAGAGGCAGATCATCAGTACAGGTGAACACACTGTCACGTTAGAGGCAGATCATCAGTACAGGTGAACACACTGTCACGTTAGAGGCAGATCATCAGTACAGGTGAACACACTGTCACGTTAGAGGCAGATCATCAGTACAGGTGAACACACTGTCACGTAAGAGGCAGATCATCAGTACACGTGAACACACTGTCACGTTAGAGGCAGATCATCAGTACACGTGAACACACTGTCACGTTAGAGGCAGATCATCAGTACAGGTGAACACACTGTCACGTTAGAGGCAGATCATCAGTACAGGTGAACACACTGTCACGTTAGAGGCAGATCATCAGTACAGGTGAACACACTGTCACGTTAGAGGCAGATCATCAGTACAGGTGAACACACTGTCACGTTAGAGGCAGATCATCAGTTCACGTGAACACACTGTCACGTTAGA
The DNA here is from genome assembly GCA_934045905.1 of Leuctra nigra. Taxonomy (NCBI): domain Eukaryota; kingdom Metazoa; phylum Arthropoda; class Insecta; order Plecoptera; family Leuctridae; genus Leuctra; species Leuctra nigra. Next base: position 46,798,206 of record OW203763.1, read on the forward strand.
GGCAGATCATCAGTACAGGTGAACACACTGTCACGTTAGAGGCAGATCATCAGTACAGGTGAACACACTGTCACGTTAGAGGCAGATCATCAGTACAGGTGAACACACTGTCACGTTAGAGGCAGATCATTAGTACAGGTGAACACACTGTCACGTTAGAGGCAGATCATCAGTACAGGTGAACACACTGTCACGTTAGAGGCAGATCATCAGTACAGGTGAACACACTGTCACGTTAGAGGCAGATCATCAGTACAGGTGAACACACTGTCACGTTAGAGGCAGATCATCAGTACAGGTGAACACACTGTCACGTTAGAGGCAGATCATCAGTACACGTGAACACACCGTCACGTTAGAGGCAGATCATCAGTACAGGTGAACACACTGTCACGTTAGAGGCAGATCATCAGTACAGGTGAACACACTGTCACGTTAGAGGCAGATCATCAGTACAGGTGAACACACTGTCACGTTAGAGGCAGATCATCAGTACAGGTGAACACACTGTCACGTTAGAGGCAGATCATTAGTACAGGTGAACACACTGTCACGTTAGAGGCAGATCATCAGTACAGGGGAACACACTGTCACGTTAGAGGCAGATCATCAGTACAGGTGAACACACTGTCACGTTAGAGGCAGATCATCAGTACAGGTGAACACACTGTCACGTTAGAGGCAGATCATCAGTACAGGTGAACACACTGTCACGTTAGAGGCAGATCATCAGTACAGGGGAACACACTGTCACGTTAGAGGCAGATCATCAGTACAGGTGAACACACTGTCACGTTAGAGGCAGATCATCAGTACAGGTGAACACACTGTCACGTTAGAGGCAGATCATCAGTACAGGTGAACACACTGTCACGTTAGAGGCAGATCATCAGTACAGGTGAACACACTGTCACGTTAGAGGCAGATCATCAGTACAGGTGAACACACTGTCACGTTAGAGGCAGATCATCAGTACAGGGGAACACACTGTCACGTTAGAGGCAGATCATCAGTACAGGTGAACACACTGTCACGTTAGAGGCAGATCATCAGTACAGGTGAACACACTGTCACGTTAGAGGCAGATCATCAGTACAGGTGAACACACTGTCACGTTAGAGGCAGATCATCAGTACAGGTGAACACACTGTCACGTTAGAGGCAGATCATCAGTACACGTGAACACACTGTCACGTTAGAGGCAGATCATCAGTACAGGGGAACACACTGTCACGTTAGAGGCAGATCATCAGTACAGGTGAACACACTGTCACGTTAGAGGCAGATCATCAGTACAGGGGAACACACTGTCACGTTAGAGGCAGATCATCAGTACAGGTGAACACACTGTCACGTTAGAGGCAGATCATCAGTACAGGTGAACACACTGTCACGTTAGAGGCAGATCATCAGTACAGGTGAACACACTGTCACGTTCGAGGCAGATCATCAGTACAGGTGAACACACTGTCACGTTAGAGGCAGATCATCAGTACAGGTGAACACACTGTCACGTTAGAGGCAGATCATCAGTACAGGTGAACACACTGTCACGTTAGAGGCAGATCATCAGTACAGGTGAACACACTGTCACGTTAGAGGCAGATCATCAGTACAGGTGAACACACTGTCACGTTAGAGGCAGATCATCAGTACAGGTGAACACACTGTCACGTTAGAGGCAGATCATCAGTACAGGTAAACACACTGTCACGTTAGAGGCAGATCATCAGTACAGGTGAACACACTGTCACGTTAGAGGCAGATCATCAGTACAGGTGAACACACTGTCACGTTAGAGGCAGATCATCAGTACAGGTGAACACACTGTCACGTTAGAGGCAGATCATCAGTACAGGTGAACACACTGTCACGTTAGAGGCAGATCATCAGTACAGGTGAACACACTGTCACGTTAGAGGCAGATCATCAGTACAGGTGAACACACTGTCACGTTAGAGGCAGATCATCAGTACAGGTGAACACACTGTCACGTTAGAGGCAGATCATCAGTACAGGTGAACACACTGTCACGTTAGAGGCAGATCATCAGTACAGGTGAACACACTGTCACGTTAGAGGCAGATCATCAGTACAGGTGAACACACTGTCACGTTAGAGGCAGATCATCAGTACAGGTGAACACACTGTCACGTTCGAGGCAGATCATCAGTACAGGTGAACACACTGTCACGTTCGAGGCAGATCATCAGTACAGGTGAACACACTGTCACGTTAGAGGCAGATCATCAGTACAGGTGAACACACTGTCACGTTAGAGGCAGATCATCAGTACAGGTGAACACACTGTCACGTTAGAGGCAGATCATCAGTACAGGTGAACACACTGTCACGTTAGAGGCAGATCATCAGTACAGGTGAACACACTGTCACGTTAGAGGCAGATCATCAGTACAGGTGAACACACTGTCACGTTAGAGGCAGATCATCAGTACAGGTGAACACACTGTCACGTTAGAGGCAGATCATCAGTACAGGTGAACACACTGTCACGTTAGAGGCAGATCATCAGTACAGGTGAACACACTGTCACGTTAGAGGCAGATCATCAGTACAGGTGAACACACTGTCACGTTAGAGGCAGATCATCAGTACAGGTGAACACAAATAGAGTTTCATTCATCGAGTTGTATGTAATTCAACTCCATATAATATAATACCGGATGGCCCAAAAAAAACGTCCAACGGGAGAGACATCACTGTGACGCAACTACTGCACATATCGGGCTGAAATTTATATCAATTATACAAAGCACACCAAGTTATAATATGTAAAAGTTTTAACACTATAACTTTTATGGGAAAAAAGTTACAGCAATTCGAATTTCGTTGTCGAAAAATTGATTAAACGGAGCTCAAAAATCACGCGTCCAGAAAATGTCCAATGGACGGGACGCTGTTTGCTCAAAACTGCACATGATATCAAACTGAAAATTTCATATGATATATAAAATATGTAACTATCGATTGTGTTATTATAAATCTATTTGAATCAATGGAACGGTAGTTACGATGACTTGGAGTTGCGGTTAAAGAGCAAAATACCCAAGAGATAATTTCTCAAGTTTTATTACACATGTTAATTTTAGAAGTAAAATTATCACCCTTATTTCTGTTTTTTAGCTCAACTTCAAGATACCATAACTTTCGTTACAATACATCAAATGTATTGACATTTTTATACAATAGATAGTCATATGTTTTGTATCAAATTTGAAATTTTCAGCCTGATATCATCAGTAGTGTGTAAAATCATAGACATTTATACTCAAATGTCTATGGTAAAATCAAGGTGTCCATGCCCATGGACTTTCTGAATGCGCGTCTTTGAGCTCTGTATAATCGATTTTTCGACAACCAAATTCGAACAGCTGTAAATTTTTTCCTACAACAGAGAATTTTTTGAAACTTTCACACATCAAACATTGGTATGTTTGTTATAACATTTGAAATTTGCGGACTAATTTCTGCAGTAGTTTCCTTTCAGCGGTCTCTCGCCCATTGGACGTTTTTTGGGGGCCACCCGGTATAATGCTTCAGTTCATGTTCTAATCATCTCTAATCTATACATAATCCGTATAGATACGCTCTGTTCGCTTTATAGGGTCTGGTTGCTGATAGAATGAATAAATAGTTAATTTTTTCATTGATTCACTTTTATGTGAAATTAAAGTTTACTATACTTTTCTGAATACTATAACAACTTCTGAACCGTACGAATTATGAAAAATGTGATATATTATAAACATATTCTTGAGTCGACCTAAACGAGCATTTCCAAGAAATATGACGACAATTCGACACCAACCAACTCACTATGTTTTCAGCTTTGCGAGTCAAGTATTGTTTAGGTCGAAAAAAAAGCTATGCATATCTGTACCTGGATATCTTGTAGGTATAAGGGCGGAAGTCCATTTTAGTGATTTTACGTTGCACACCTTTGTAATGATGACTTCAGTCTAATTACATAATAGAGTTATATTGACATATTCTCTAACAAAATTACTGGGTGACTAATAACAAATATGATTTACTGAAGGCCGAATAATTGTGTTTAAGTTCAACTCAAGAATTATTGAAATGGACTTTGGCCGTTCTTTCTCTTAGGTCCTAAGAGATAATTGGTACAAATAATAAGCACCATTTGTATTTCTAGGAAAACGCTCTGTGCAAAGCGTTGATGAGCGAGCACCAACACGCGCAACATCGCCAATCGAGCACGATCCATTCAATCAAATATAACTTACTATACATCATTACTGATTTTCATCGCAACTTTCTATAAACGTTCTGGAAAAATTGAATGGTATACATATACATAATATACTCCCCTTATGAATTGCAATATAATCCACACAATCAACAAAAATATGTTTTTCATTGAAACTGAGAATAGCCATTTAGCCATTTAGCCATACACTTTGGTACCTACATAAAACAATCCAGAAAGCAGTGGAATTTCCCGATACCATCAATCTGACAGTTTCAAACATTGAAAAATGTCAATAAATAGGTGCAAAGGTTATCTGATGATTGGTCTGAAAACTTGTAAAATAATCGAAAATGGTATTATTTATGTCCATGCAAAATTTTAACTTAAACGGATTATTTTGATTTTCGACCAATGGTGAGATATTTTCATTTTTGAACCAATGAGCGGTCAGCTCTCAAAAACTATACACGATTAAGTTGGAATGATATTAGTATGTGTGCAAAATTTCAGCTCGATCGGGAAAATTGTGGCCTGTGCCGTCGGGCCAAACAAACACAAAAAAAACATACAAAAAAACAGAGAAAGTGTCCAAAAGTGCAGAATGAAGACGCTCGCTACTCTCGCTCAATTATTTTTCAAACTATTAATAATTTGAATGGTTTAAAAGTGTCGGATATTCAGGTAGAATGCAATGATGTCGCAGGCTTCTACGGTGAGGCGGTGCCGGCTGATTGCGGCTGCACGGCTGTCCAGAAGACCCACGGCTTCGCGCTGGCTGGACGCATTCCTTCTGGCGGGAATCAGAAAGAAGCGGAAGTGAAGCTGTTTCGAGGACGAGGCATCCTGCTGCTGCGCAATCCCTATGAAGCTCTGCTCTCCTACAGGAACTTCTTGTTCGGCGGACACACGGGGTTCGCTCCACACGACAGCTTCAGAGGAACAGGTGACACATTAGCTCTGAGGCTTCGTTCTGCATGCAAGTCTCTGCTCCAAATGTCTTGGAAAGAGCCGAATCGAAATGCGTCAATAAGTATTGATAAAATATATTACATTTCCTTCAAGAAATTTGACAAGTTTCCATACACGCATAAAATTTTGAAGTTAAAAACAGATTAGAATGAAAATTGTCAAAAACACCTAATAGGCCCCGATGTCCAGTTGAAGTAGAATTGGTTGCCGGGGTGCGAATATCTTTCGCCGGCAGCGAGAACTGAAGCGATAAAGAGTTGCTTATGGGAGAAGCAGCTAATTCGCTGAGTTGCTCCGCTGTGCAGTCGGATGCGCATACGTTTTACTGGACAGCCTAAGGAAAAAGAACTCTCTGTGTAATTCGAACTTGCGAAAATTAAAGCTGGGCTACTTATAAAAATAACTCTATGGTTAGGCAGAACTAAAACTTGTGAAAATTTCGACCGCGGCCGGATTCGAACCGGCGCCCCTTTGCACCACAGGCCAATGCTTTACCAACTGAGCCATTAGGTCTGCGATGTCTGAATGTTGATAACTGCTTCATAAATACACACAGGCGCAGCTTACGCGCATTCTACAGCGCAGCTGAGCATCACAGTGAAATAGCCGCTTCTCCCATAAGCGACTCCAAGGCGGTTCCGTTCTCGCGTCCGGGCCTGACATTGTCCATAGACATGTTACACACTGCGTTCTGCATTCTCGATTATGATGATTAGGAAATAGTGGTCAGGAGTAGTGGATGGACGACTAGTAAGGAACCTTCCCTTCATTTGCTTCTCGACTGAGGAAAACCACGTAGTCGCCTCAGTCCGTCGGGCGACTGCATCGGGAATGGGCGGGATACGAAATTAATACATTTCATTCCACTCCTTGTGTGTCATCTCCCAGTCTTCCCCTAAGTCATATTTCATCCCACTCCTTGTGTGTCATCTCCCAGTCTTCCCCTAAGTCACATTTCATCCCACTCCTTGTGTGTCATCTCCCAGTCTTCCCCTAAGTCACATTTCATCCCACTCCTTGTGTTTCATCTCCCAGTCTTCCCCTAAGTCACATTTCATCCCACTCCTTGTGTGTCATCTCCCAGTCTTCCCCTAAGTCACATTTCATCCCACTCCTTGTGTGTCATCTCCCAGTCTTCCCCTAAGTCACATTTCATCCCACTCCTTGTGTGTCATCTCCCAGTCTTCCCCTAAGTCACATTTCATCCCACTCCTTGTGTGTCATCTCCCAGTCTTCCCCTAAGTCACATTTCATCCCACTCCTTGTGTGTCATCTCCCAGTCTTCCCCTAAGTCACATTTCATCCCACTCCTTGTGTGTCATCTCCCAGTCTTCCCCTAAGTCATATACTTCATTGGCCAAGTAGCAGAACAGTGCGATGCATTCAAAAAATAAAAAATAAATTTGTTTCATGCTGATCATAGCATTTTTTTTTATTTATTGACAGAAAAAATTATGTATATAATTGGTATAACAATCTCAAAACATTCTATAGAGCCTACAGAGGACTTACCTGCAGAACATTAAATTATAAACTAAATTAAGCTAAATTAAACTAAATTAACTAAATTAAATAACTTGTGGTGAACAATAAATGCATGGAACAATACCTTTTGTCAACTGACAACAATGAAATTAAATCGAAGAAATAAATGATATGCATTTAAATGCAACTATTAAAGTATGGTACGTATTGGGAGAGACAATCTGGCTGTACGAATGGACTTGTAGTCGGAGCTCATCTACCAGCCTCTGTCAGGAGCATGTGATCTCGATCAGCAAGGGGACAGCGTGTTTCGGGATACAATTGGGGGTCATTGGAACGCGAAAAACCGGTTCAGAGATAAATGACCTCATCGTTTGACGTGATCAAGTTCTTCTGCATAGGTGGGTGGAATTTAGAATTCAGTGCATCCAAATCATTTGAAGGGAGATTTTGATGGATATTTGACTTGATCATTGCTTACTGCGTATACTGTTTGGTATCCACAATTGTAATAGTAATACTTGGTAATATACTATGTGCGATGTGAAAAATATCGGGCCGAACCGAGGACCTCTCACTTGCCGGGCGAGAGCGCTATCAACTGAGCTACTCGACGTTAGATACAACTCACTGATGAGGGCTAGAGATCTCCGAGGAGAATAAAATGGAGATGGTGAATTCACTCCGAACTGTGAGACCAAAGTACAGGGAAAGAACGCTATAAATACATTCGGATGAAACTGAGATAAACGAAGTTTTTTTTTTGAAACTTGTATTTATCTTCCATACAAATCAATATTTCATTGCGTTTTTCAAGACTTTGTGTCAATATTTTCTAAAAACCGAGGGTATATTCTGAAAGCTCATAAAAGTCACTGCAAGATTACATCAAACTAATTTTTTCAACTTTCCCTGTACTATTCATGTCTCATTGGTATTGCACATGCGGGTCAACCCTCCTATACTCGACTTCAAGATTTGCTTACAGCTTGAATGATCAAAAAATTAGTTTTATTGAAAACTTCCAATGGAGTGAGGTTGACATTTAAGAGATTTACTATGTGAAAAATATCCGGTCGGACCGGAGCTCGAGCTTGGACCTCTCACTACAATAATACCTGACATATTAGACGCGTATTACATATTTGAAACATAATTCCATATCGGCGTCGTGTGGCTGCAGCAGTGCGAATAGGAATGAGTTCTGGCGGAGGGTGCTAATATTCTGTCAATAGGACGAGATTGTTGCTCCTTCCGTGACCAAGCCGAATGAGTTTCATGACAGAAGATTCAAGCTTGCAGATCAAGAGAATGAGTTTCATTACAGAAGATTCAAGCTTGCAGACAAAAAGAATGAGTTTCATTACAGAAGATTCAAGCTTGCAGACCAAGCCGAATGAGTTTCATGACAGAAGATTCAAGCTTGCAGATCAAGAGAATGAGTTTCATTACAGAAGATTCAAGCTTGCAGACAAAGAGAATGAGTTTCATTACAGAAGATTCAAGCTTGCAGACCAAGAGAATGAGTTTCATTACAGAAGATTCAAGCTTGCAGACCAAGAGAATGAGTTTCATTACAGAAGATTCAAGCTTGCAGACCAAGAGAATGAGTTTCATTACAGAAGATTCAAGCTTGTAGACCAAGAGAATGAGTTTCATTACAGAAGATTCAAGCTTGCAGACCAAGAGAATGAGTTGCATTACAGAAGATTCAAGCTTGCAGACCAAGAGAATGAGTTTCATTACAGAAGATTCAAGCTTGCAGACCAAGAGAATGAGTTTCATTACAGAAGATTCAAGCTTGCAGACCAAGAGAATGAGTTTCATTACAGAAGATTCAAGCTTGCAGACCAAGAGAATGAGTTTCATTACAGAAGATTCAAGCTTGTAGACCAAGAGAATGAGTTTCATTACAGAAGATTCAAGCTTGCAGACCAAGAGAATGAGTTGCATTACAGAAGATTCAAGCTTGCAGACCAAGAGAATGAGTTTCATTACAGAAGATTCAAGCTGCAGACCAAGAGAATGAGTTTCATTACAGAAGATTCAAGCTTGCAGACCAAGAGAATGAGTTTCATTACAGAAGATTCAAGCTTGCAGACCAAGAGAATTTTTGAGTTTCATACTGAAGATTCAAGCTTGCAGACCAAGAGAATGAGTTTCATTACAGAAGATTCAAGCTTGCAGACCAAGAGAATGAGTTTCATTACAGAAGATTCAAGCTTGCAGACCAAGAGAATGAGTTTCATTACAGAAGATTCAAGCTTGCAGACCAAGAGAATGAGTTTCATTACAGAAGATTCAAGCTTGCAGACCAAGAAAATGAGTTTCATTACAGAAGATTCAAGCTTGCAGACCAAGAGAATGAGTTGCATTACATAAGATTCAAGCTTGCAGACCAAGAGAATGAGTTGCATTACAGAAGTTTCAAGCTTGCAGACCAAGAGAATGAGTTTCATTACAGAAGATTCAAGCTTGCAGACCAAGAGAATGAGTTCCATTGCAGAAGATTCAAGCTTGCAGACCAAGAGAATGAGTTGCATTACAGAAGATTCAAGCTTGCAGACCAAAAGAATGAGTTTTATTACAGAAGATTCAAGCTTGCAGACCAAGAGAATGAGAAGATCATTTTTTTTTTATTGTTACTACATGACTTGGACCTTAACCTCCTGAGCCGAGAATATAAAAACATCGTAAAATAATGTTCTTTTTGCATGAATAATCGCATAGATTTGTGTAAAATGTTCTTGTGTAGGTTCTTCACAGATTAAACTAACAAGCGACTGTTGATTTTTTATACCTATCTCCTGCGGCTTAAAGGAAAAATAATTTTACTACACAAATTGATGAATAATTGTCAGCGAAACTGAAGTTCATAGGTTAGATTTAAACAAAAAATAACATTTTGCAAATGTTTGCAAATATTTCTACGCGCACTTCAGAGACCTGGTTCGATTCCCGCACCCGACATTCCTCACTCAAGTTCTATAAGATGCAAGACGCAAGACAGACTCTATTGCAGCTGATATCATTCCCCCAATCATCATCAATTATCATCATCACCAGTGCTTAATTTGGGCGTAAGCCCGGGTAAGCCCGGCTTACCCACCTTTTTTGGAGGGTAAGCCGGGCTTATACACCTTTTTGTATAAATATTATCTTTAATATTAATAACACTGTTATATAAAACAAATTTGGTCGCCCACTACAAACTTATTTTTCAGGGAGATAAAAATTGGTTCAAATATTTACAAAAAGCGCAGAAACGCACCAAATTCATCCCAGAAATTCAAAAATTTTCCGGGGCTGCGCGCCCCGGACCCGCGTTCTTCTGGGGGGCCCTCCCCCCAGACCCCCCATTGATTCCGTACGGTAATGTGTTTCCCATGACAATTGTGGGGTGGGCTTACCCCAAGATAGGTAGAATATATATATAGGTTACTCTTAGAGATCTTGGGCTTACCCACCTTTTCTAATACAAATTAACCACTGATCATCACCCAATCAACCTTATTGACTTTCTCAGACACAATGACACACACGAAGTCGTCTATGGTACAACATACTCATGTGCATGAACATAGTCATGACGGGGCAAGTTGGTTCAGGCTTTCCAGAGGCTCTGATCTGTCTTGATTCCTTTTGTGCAGACTGGGAAGGTTTCTGATATACTCAAATAATGTTGTAATCTAATATTCAACACGTAAATATTTATTGTTCAATTTTAATAAAGGTATACTTACTTTTGTGTATGAATCTTTTGTAAACCTGACAGTAAAACTAATATAAATGTTTGCTTAATAACTTAATTATGTAAGGCAATTATTGCCCACCTTACACTGAGCCCCGTCCACCCTTACCTATTCTTCATCATCGTCGTCGTCGTCGTCGTCGTCGTCGGCGTCGTCGTCGTCGTCGTCGGCGTCCACCATCATCATCATCATCATCATCATCATCATCATCATCATCATCATCATCATCATCATCATCATCATCATCATCATCATCATCATCATCATCATCATCATCATCATCATCATCATCATCATCATCATCATCATCATCATCATCATCATCATCATCATCATCGTCATTGTTATCTTTTTTCTGGGGCTTAACGTCGCACTGTTCTGCAGCGTGGCTAATGGCGACGGATCATTGTTATCGTCATAATAATCGTGAAAATCATTCTAATTGCCGAAGAGTGAGCACGATGACAACACCACTAACAAACATCTTGAATGTAATGTTTCAGAATGGGAACAGTTTGTGACTCAACTGACGCTGGTGTGGAGAGAGCTGGCCGCCACTTGGATCAACTGCACAAGCGTCAACGCCAGCATGGTCCTCCACTTCGAGCATCTGAAAGTCGACACGCGGCGGGATCTGCACAGCATCCTGCACTACCTCGGCATTCCTCTGGACCAGCGGCGTCTGGGATGCGTCTTGAGGCACATCGACGGTCCATTCAAGAGGCCAGCATCTTCGCAACAGCAGTTGTTCTTCACGACTAAAGATCCGTTCACAAAGAAACTACATCGGTTATTGAATGTGGCGATACGAGATATTGACACTTTGTTGGAGAAGAAGGGCTGGGGGAGGATTCCGTTACACCTTTATAAGTTTTATGAGAATGAAACGCACTCGAAGGAAAATCTTCCAATAATAAAGAAAGATGACTCAGTCATATATTATTCGTAGGAGGTTTAATATTAACAGAACCCTATTTTAAATATTAATTTAAATTTTGTAAAATATTAATAACTGTTTAATTAATAATTTTGCCAAACGGTATGAAATAGAAGTAAACCTACAAAATATCGAGGTAGAAAATTACATAATTTTTGTAGACATGAAAGATCAACGTTTGATGTAAATAAGTGTATTTAAAGGTACCTAAAGTACCTATACCTGTACCTGGTGGTGTACTGTGGCAGTGTACCTAATCTAAATATCAATTAAAATGGATGCCCAATTTCGAATCGGATTCGGTTCTTAAATTGCAAATTGATTTTTGTTTGAATTCTTCCTTGGATTATTATTTTTAACTGTGACAATATCTCACCGCCTCTTCTGTAAAATATTTCTGAACTTCTTGTTGTATAAAAAGTACCTGAGGCAAAAGATTATCATTTATTTTATTGAAAAGTATTAGACAAAATGCAGGGATGTAAAACTACCCATTCTGATAGTATGTATAGCTATTGGGTGAAACCTACGAAGAATTAAGCATAATTAGGAATTAATTACCTATACTTCTAGTAAGTCAATAATAATGCAGGCCTAAATCGCTCACGCTCCGCCTTAAACCTATTGTTCAGATTGTTCGTAAGTGATAATATTCTGTAGTGACTAGTGGAAGTTACCTAGCTCATAGCATAGGAAATAATGTGAATACATTCTGAGTCGGTGCCTTTCTTTCCTTGCTTTCCGAAGTGCTAATGTTATAATGAAAAATTGCCTTTATCTTATGTACTCGTATGGTTTAACACAGTACAATCTTTTCAATTAAGTAACTTTTATAATATGGAAAATAATATACATGATTAAAATATATAACTGTAGTCATGATTAACTTGGACTCTCAGTATTTAAAGAAATTAAGAACACATTAGTATTGTCTGCTAAATACATCCAAATCAAGCTTTCCGCAATGATTTCTTGAAAATTGTTATTTTAATACATGTGCTTTGTCGAGCTTTATATCTTCAAAAAAGAAATCATTCTCAAAACCAAGCACAATTCTTAATATATAAAGTAGTATAAAAACCTTAACGATTTGTGCACTTCCGTCCATATTTATCTTTCACATTTTGAAAAAATGTGACATTAATTTGGTGAAAGTAAAAAAAAATATATATTTTGAAAGAATTCGTACTTATTATCTATAAGAGTAATACAAATTATGTATTCATTGGTTCATTTTGACGTCAGTTATGAAATATAACAGTATTAAACAACAGGAAATGTAAAAATTTGAAATTGATTGCTAAAATCTATAAGCTTTATACACTGGAGTAAATATCGTAGTCGCTTTTGCACTCGATTTTTTTATGCTGGATGAAATTGTTATAAAATGTTATAATATTGTATATAATAAATGAAATACCAAAGTCTGTGAATCCTCTATATATCTACCCTAAGTGTATCAGCCTACTGAACACCAATACACCTACCTAATTTTAGATACACAATCGTATAGACAAATAATACATCGAGTAGGGAATTCTTCAAAATTTCTTCAACAAAAATTCCTGTGAAAATTCCATCACAATTTATAAATATTTTACTTCTTTTAGGCTCAAATTCGAAAAACCAGATTATAAAGTTTTCAAAACAATTGACTACTTATTTTCTTCGGTTCTTCGATATACTATATTTTAATTACCTATCGGCAATTTTCACGAATATTTATTTAGGATTTTATTTTATTTTTATTTGCTTATCTCCGCATTTTTTGGAAAACTGAGGAAAATGAGGAGAATCTCTTTACTGTTAGCGACTGAGGAAAAAGCCTTGATGCCAACGACGGGACTTAGTGATATCGCAAGGTAATATAAATCAACGAATTGTCTTCGTGATATCGCAAGCGGTAATATAAATCAACGACTGCGCTTCGTGATATCGCAAGCGGTAATATAAATCAACGACTGCGCTTCGTGATATCGCAAGCGGTAATATAAATCAACGACTGGACTGAGTGATATCGCAAGCGGTAATAATATAAATCAACGACTTGGTATCGCCAGGTAATATTAATCAACGACTGGACTGAGTGATATCGCAAGGTAATATATTAATCAACGACTGGACTGAGTTATATCGCAAGGTAATATATTAATCAACGACTGGACTGAGTGATATCGCAAGGTAATATATTAATCAACGACTGGACTGAGTGATATCGCAAGGTAATATAAACCAACATTGCATAATCTCTTTCAGATCGCCATGGCAACACAGAACCCATCAGATGATCGGGTGAAGAACCTCTGCCATCCACACCAGTTTTTTTATTCTTTCAGGAGAGTGCCATGGTCAAGGGCAGGCAAGTTCAGGGACAAAGAACCATCCAGAACCAATGAAAACGTACCACAATCAAGTTTTATGTATCCATCAAAAGATTTTCGCAATGTAAAAAAAGATGTAGAAACAAACTGAAGTGATCCTTTTGCCTGTCACGATGTTTTTCAAAGAGTTCTCGTCCTATAAAAGCTGGAAGAGCATTGTTGATGTTTCTCATTCGTTCTTCATCATTGCTGGAAGATGGCTCGCTATTTCATCTTGTTGGCTGCGATTGTTGCCGTCGCCGTCGCCGGTTCATACAAAGGAAAGTGCCCGAAAATCATGGGCAAATACCCTTTCGACGAGATGAAAGTAAGTCTACATGTTTTAATATTTGTTTGTTAATGACACTTGTAGCTTTGTAATGGAAACCCTTAACTATGCAAAGACCATAACTACGTTGTATTTAATTTCTAACAATCAATACAACTATAAAATAATAAAATATAATAAAATAATTATATAATATATAAAATAAAATAATACAAGAATATAATTTTTTAATTAGGTATCAATTACACGATCAGAATATATTTGTCTTTAAACTTATTTACTGTGAACAAGAGATTTTCTTTCTTACGTATTATCTATTTGAGTCATTATCTAAACCCAAAAACTAAAACAAACTAAAACTTTTAGTTTTTAGTAACTACTAAACCATTAATATTGTAAATTTTAAAACTAAATGACCAGTTTGAACAGTTGTACCTAAAGTCAGTTGTGTTCTGGACTCATACACGCGCACGTTTAATCACATTGGAAAGAAGCTAAATAAATGTCCCTGTCCGAGTCTCTCATTTAGCTCATTTGATTCCGACCTTGTATAATAATGTGCACGCATTTGTCTTTCGTAACCAAACATACGACCTACCCCTATGATAATCTACTAACTGGTAACTACTCTATGGTAGCTACCCCCAGGGACAACCTACAACTTTATTGTAAAATTTGAAAACAAACACTTTGGTCGCTTAATTGATATCAAACAAAACATTTGTTCCTGAAATACGTAAGTGAGACGTGGGTATAAGAAAAAAAGTCAGAAATCATTTCTGGAACATCGGAGTCCAGCTTTCGGAAACCGGATTTAAGATTTAAGCCAGATTAATAAAGATCATTGTTGTTATACCGGGTTGCACAAAAAACATGTTTGAGAGGACACTCCGACAGGACTATAAAAGATACAGAGCTGAAACTTTCACACATTATAGAAACCATATGAAAATGTAATGTATGCGATTTTCAAAAAAAAGTTATACTTAACATTTGAATTAGAAAAAAATGTATACCAGCGTTATAAAACTTCGACAGAACTGTAACAGCACAGAAAACAAAAACAAAAGATTCGTGGCCACTAATTTCGGTATCACAGATTTAGACATCTATATTACAATAGAAACATCGTTTGCGCATAGTTCACAAGGAAAATGGTGGACCGAACAACATAAATTCACCTAATTTCCACGTAGTATCTCCAAATCAATTCTTCAAACAAGTCTCTGTTTTTTAACTGTAGCTTCAATACCTAATTTCTAACGTTTTTCCTATTGAACAAAAAAGGTTTGAAACTTGCAAATTTGATATGTTTTCTAAAAGGTGTAAAATTGTCAGAGCCCTATCTTTAATAGTTTTGATGAAGTGACTTCTCAAACAGGGGGATTTTTTGCGCCACCCGGTGTTATAAAATGGAAAACATTTTCGATGTTATTTCGAACATTTCCCAGGAAAATCTGCTTAGAACACAGACAAGAGTTGGCTGGAGGTCCACTCAGAGAGGTCCCGGATTCGATTCCCACGGCCGGGAATCGAAGGTTCCCAACTATAGGCCACGACTAACTCATTCCCACCTTCTTTCTTTGCCTGTTCTTCTTCACCGTCTCCATAATCATTCACATGTCGATATTAGAGAAATGCAGACCCATTTAATATTCAACACTTCTAAAAGTTATTAGCTGCACTCCAAGGTTCACTGGAGATAATATTTCCTAAATATCGTCACAACTTTTCAACCATTCAAATTACGAAAAAATTATTAATATATACATTTTTTTCGTCGACCTTGCAATATTAACACCAACTTTTAAACACAATATTTGCCCAAACAAGCCCAAACTCAACTTGAAGAGTGCCAGACTCTTGGATAAATAAAGTATGGTTGAAATCGCGTTCAAATCGCAAATCACACGCGGATGAGAATCATGTTTCCATAAAGCGCGACCAGATGCGATTTCACAGCGATTTGTTTGAAGACAATCTCGCCCATTTCGTTGTTTTCCAGTGTTTCAATCGCAAAACTGAAGTGATTGCGCTCAGCCGTTTTAGAAAATTGAGAGAGAAAAATCATTTCATAATTGGGTGTAAGTTTAATATGAAGTTCACATGATCAGTCTGATTGTATATTAGTAGCACTTTTTCATTTTTGCTTCTTGCATTGTTAATTAGGCGCCGGTTATTCAACAAAACCGCTCAAAACTATGAAATTTCCGATACGATTGGAGACTTTTAATACACTTTTAATACACTTTTAATAAATTTGTATTTGATTTAGCCCCAGTTTAGATTAGGTTCATAGATTAGCATTAGATTAGTATAATTTAGTTTGTGGTGATTCTTTAAATTTTAAATTTTTTAAATTTTTTAACTTATTGTATCAATTGCTTTTCTCTGTTAGTTTTTCATAATTTGTTGTTATTTTATATGTTATGTCCACTTGTGGAGTTTAACTCTGTTGGATATATTGTACAAATAAATAAATAAATAAATAAATAAATAAATAAATAAAAGAAAGACCATACCCTTGAACCAATTGATCTCAATTTTTAATTATGATTAGATAACAGACAAACTTAATGTTATCACTTGTCAAATTTTTTAAATTAAATTTTATACGGCACCCAGCGAGAAAAGAAGAGAGAAATTCATTTATTATAAAACAAATGACAGCTGTCCAATACAAGGATGACCACTAGGATCCAGCATGCTTACAATAGTATAATTCTAATGGATAAAAAATGTGACAAATATTAATTAAGTAAAGACTAAATATACCTACAAACTAAGATGAATTATTATATAAATGATTATGCAATATACTAAACGAATCTTTTAAAATTGATAAAACTATTTGATCTACGAGAACCAAAGAAAAAATGAAATGTGATTTAAGAAATTTTGTAAAAAAATCCGGAATTGAAGCTCTAGCTCCTAAAAGGAGACCGGTAACGCTCCAGTATTGTTCTTTAATTTTGTATCTTTGAGCAAGATCGGGGATGCAATCGACGTAATGATCTTGTTTTTCCTTGTTCACGTCCTCCGCTTGTGATCCCCCTTGCTCGAATCTAATGGTTGGGTCGAGAATAAGGACTTTTTTCCGGTCTCTTCGAATGGCTATTATGTCTACTCTCTTCAAAGAGCCAGTAGTCGAAACACAAGAAATTTCTTCATGTACCTCCCACTTATTTGCTCGGAACGAATCTGCTAACAGGCTCCTCACTGTGTTGTGTCTGTTAATTCTCAACAGTGCTCCCTTCAGACAACCTCCGAGAACATGAGGTAGGGTTTCATACTCATTGCAGCCTGGTTGACGGCAACGGGTGTTCTCGAAAGATCTTCCTGGTACGGCACGAACGGCGGCGAGATTAACAGACATCTTGATGTTATTTATCCACTGAGAAGAAGACAGTCCCTCCTTAGAGTGTAACCACTTATTGGCTCTTGTCGTTTCTCTGAATACTTCCACTCCACGTCCTTTATGTGGCAAATCAACCCATTCTTGAAATGATTTTTCTCTCATAGCATTTCGTAGTTTTCGGCCAGTAGTTCGATTATCAACTTTAATGCAATTTGTGAGTTCAAGCGTTTCAATACATTGAGTCATTTCTTGTTCAATATTTCTTACATTATGAAAGTGAGGATCATCGGCATTTAATAACTTTTTTACAGATATTAAAATTCTGCAGATGCGCCTCCCATGTTGCTCTCATAATTCCAAGGCCCCTGAATTTACGCGGAGAGTAAATAAAGGAATTTGGAGTATCACCTTGAAGACCAATCATTTCTTTAACTCCACTTCTGACAATCTTATCAATATCCTCCAAGAAGGATTTTGGTAATTGATTGGTCGGAGCACACTGTAGAGGATAGATCAGTGTGGGCCATATAAATTGGTTCAGAATATTCAATTTCTGATCAGGTTTCAAGAGAGAAGACGATACTAGTAGATGGATGTCTTTTTCCAGGTTTTTAATTATCTTCCCCTTATCTACTACTATCTCATCATGGAAGTCAATTCCCAGGTACTTAATTCGTTCATCAGGAGCAGTTGCTGGGATAACAGTGCCTGTATTTGAAACAACAGGAAGGTGTGAAAGTTTACCATTCATTATTACAATTGCCTTACTTTTCAAGGAATTAATATCTAGACCAATAAGAGAAAACCCTCTTACCGCCATGGACACTAATTCAGACGCCGCAGACATATTCTTCCCAATTACAGCTAAGTCATCAGCAAAGGCAACGGCCGAGATGTTGTCCATTTCCTTGACCAACGAGTATCCTAGGGAAGTTGATACTGTTTGCTCAGTCAGCTCCTTTATTATATGGTCAATTGCAAGGTTAAATAACGTGGGAGACAATGGAGCTCCTTGTGGAACACCTTTCTTCACAGAAATAAAATTCGATTTTGTTCTGTTTGCTTCGATCTTGATTACGTTATCCGTCACAAGTGAAATAATAATTTCCCGTAGCTTGTTTGGAATCGGTAGACTTTGCAGGCACCGTTTAATGTGATCATGGCCAACACTGTCGAAAGCTTTGCTAACGTCAAGGAAAGTAACACAACAATCCTTATTGTGTAATTTGGCATCTTTCAGACACCCATTAATAATTGAGGAATTGATGTACGTTCCTGGTGAAGAAACAAAGCCTCTCTGATGTGCAGAAAATTGAACTAATGCTCGAAGTCTCTTGTCGATTACCTTTTCAATAACACGACGAATCACAGAGAAAATTGTAATGGGCCTCCAATTTGATAAGTTCTTTTCATCGCCGCCTTTATGAATCAATATCGTTCTCCCTTCCCTTAACTTCATTGGTACATAGTTCAATTCAAACATAGCGGATACAAGTAAACTGATTGTTTTCCCACAATCAGCTCTCGAAGTACACGAAGAAGAATGCCATCAGGGCCTGGTGAAGTATGGATGTTGATCTTCATCATTGCTTCGTTTATCTCTTTAACAGTTAATGTCAAATTATAGTTTCTATCCTCGACTTCCGAGCTCTGATTTAAATCACACAAATAAGACGACTTCATGTTTTCATGGCCAAGGATGTCAGTGAAATGATCTTCAATCAGTGGCATGGGTATGGTGCATGACGCAGTTCTATTAGTGTTCATTATTGTGCGGACAACTTTACGTCGTTGGTTATAATATTGAAATTGAGCCAAATCATAGCTATACTGCTGTTTTCTCTTTTGTTTATCACGTTTTGACTTACGTTGTGGATTGTTTGATGATTTGTACGTAATATTATTAAGGCCAATAGCTTTTGCTTTTCTTGCCTTATAAAACTTAATCGCAGGATGAACCGGCCCTGGAAGTTTATGCACTACTTCCGACAGAAAAACAATAAGTTCATCAACGAGAACATCAAGCTGTTCAATAGATTTGTCAGATGTTCGCAAGAATGTATGAAATCTCACCTCTCATTCAGTCATATCAATTTTCGGACCTTTCTTGGATATTCGAACTCCGAAAGTATCTCCTTCTTCCTTTGACGAGTTAATTAAGTCATCTACTTGCTCAGTCTCCATACGAGAGTCTTGACTGTGTGTTTGATAAGTATCAGCGATCATACTTCTCGCAACATCAGGGTGAGCACAGCGAATATGATTACGAAGTCCTCGAGGTTTATAGAAGGCCTTACACTCTGGACATAGTGAAGTTCTATTAGTATTATCGATAGATTCTACCGGAATGGCTTGTATATCAAGAATTTCACTGCTTAAATTTCTTTCATCTTCCGTGACTTCAAAATGCTCAGGATGACACCGATTTAAATGAGTTTTCAGCCTAACGTAATATTTTGAACAATAAGGGCATTGATCTTTCGCTTTTCTTGATAATTCAGCATTACATTTATCAAAATGATCAAGGAATAAAACGTTACGAATATTGGGGAAAGACTCATGACAATTCGGGCATATAACAGTGTGCTCTGTTTGAGTGTTTTGACATCTTGGTTCTGGTATATTTTCGACTGAACTTGAATTCAAGCCATTGTGTGACTCTGCCTGAGACTCGCTTCCTGGATCTTGAGTTGAATGTAACCGTGTGCGGTGACTTGACATGGTGCATATTCACTGACCTTGCATGAGCTTCAGCTTTTACTAGCCCTTCTTCAAAATGAGCCGAATCGAAAAACCTCTTCAATATGATTTAAACAAAATAAATCAGGGAAACTAACCTGATCAGTCGATAGATAATTTCTGTGAGATCACTCACATATACAAAAACACAATAAAATCCAGATAAATAAGAACTTTTAAATAAATTTGCCGGAGCTGTATAGACAGCAAACTTCCATATCCACTGCCTAGTGGATACTCAATTTACCATTTTTCCATTTTTCATACCATTTTTCCATTTTTCACCCAAAATCAACTATCTATGGTTAAAATATCAAATCATTTCGTTCATCCAGTTTATCTCTAATCGTAGCCAAAAAAGTTCTTGCAAAACACGGCAACATCGCTCGCCCTCGCACCACCTTAATATCTAATTCTCTCCTCTCCGCAGTTCAACGGTGACTGGTACTCGATGTCCGTGGTGGGCATGTCCCTGTTCGAGGACAAGCCCGAGGACCTCAAGTGCGGGAAGTTCCACTTCAACATGATGAAGGATGAGGCGATGGAGGGCATGCACATGACGGCCACATACAAGGGATACACCCCGGACAACAAGGCATACAACTACGAGGCCATCATGCAGTCCTTCAAGCAGGAGAAGCCCTCCATGGGCATGGCGGTCTGGAAGAAGGAGGGATCTCCGATCTGGAGCTGTAAGTAACAGACACTTTCTCAAGACAAACAGAACAGAATACAAAATACAAAATATACCTATACATAAATATAAATTTATTTTATATAAAATATATATATATAAAAAAATACAAATAAAGATAACATGAAAATATGTAATATCGAGCGTCTTCTATTCCGGTAATGACATAAAATAAACTTAAAAAACTAGTGAAGAAGCTCGATGAATGGAGCGAAATATTGTAATCCAATTAAAACTATAGTTTGTGAAAGTTTAAAAGCTTATTTTCATATTAGATTGAATCAGAAATTAAACAAGTAAAGGTGGGAGATTTGCTGCTATTGTATCAGACATTTTTTTTTTTTTTGGTACGATGGGAGATTTTATTTGAAATTTTAATCCCGATTAGATCAAATGCAAAGTTATGGTTGTTACTTGGGTCCTATTTAATATTTATTTTATTTAAATTACTTCATATTTAGTTGATGTTGTGTGAAAATTAGCTATTTTCTTTTCTCGCTGGGTGCCGTATAAAAATATATTTAAAAAATGTGGCTCATTATATCCATCAACAACACACTTCTCAAATGTGGCTCATTATATCCATCAACAACACACTTCTCAAATGTGGCTCATTATATCCATCAACAACACACTTCTCAAATGTGGCTCATTATATCCATCAACAACACACTTCTCAAATGTGGCTCATTATATCCATCAACAACACACTTCTCAAATGTGGCTCATTATATCCATCAACAACACACTTCTCAAATGTGGCTCATTATATCCATCAACAACACACTTCTCAAATGTGGCTCATTATATCCATCAACAACACACTTCTCAAATGTGGCTCATTATATCCATCAACAACACACTTCTCAAATGTGGCTCATTATATCCATCAACAACACACTTCTCAAATGTGGCTCATTATATCCATCAACAACACACTTCTCAAATGTGGCTCATTATATCCATCAACAACACACTTCTCAAATGTGGCTCATTATATCCATCAACAACACACTTCTCAAATGTGGCTCATTATATCCATCAACAACACACTTCTCAAATGTGGCTCATTATATCCATCAACAACACACTTCTCAAATGTGGCTCATTATATCCATCAACAACACACTTCTCAAATGTGGCTCATTATATCCATCAACAACACACTTCTCAAATGTGGCTCATTATATCCATCAACAACACACTTCTCAAATGTGGCTCATTATATCCATCAACAACACACTTCTCAAATGTGGCTCATTATATCCATCAACAACACACTTCTCAAATGTGGCTCATTATATCCATCAACAACACACTTCTCAAATGTGGCTCATTATATCCATCAACAACACACTTCTCAAATGTGGCTCATTATATCCATCAACAACACACTTCTCAAATGTGGCTCATTATATCCATCAACAACACACTTCTCAAATGTGGCTCATTATATCCATCAACAACACACTTCTCAAATGTGGCTCATTATATCCATCAACAACACACTTCTCAAATGTGGCTCATTATATCCATCAACAACACACTTCTCAAATGTGGCTCATTATATCCATCAACAACACACTTCTCAAATGTGGCTCATTATATCCATCAACAACACACTTCTCAAATGTGGCTCATTATATCCATCAACAACACACTTCTCAAATGTGGCTCATTATATCCATCAACAACACACTTCTCAAATGTGGCTCATTATATCCATCAACAACACACTTCTCAAATGTGGCTCATTATATCCATCAACAACACACTTCTCAAATGTGGCTCATTATATCCATCAACAACACACTTCTCAAATGTGGCTCATTATATCCATCAACAACACACTTCTCAAATGTGGCTCATTATATCCATCAACAACACACTTCTCAAATGTGGCTCATTATATCCATCAACAACACACTTCTCAAATGTGGCTCATTATATCCATCAACAACACACTTCTCAAATGTGGCTCATTATATCCATCAACAACACACTTCTCAAATGTGGCTCATTATATCCATCAACAACACACTTCTCAAATGTGGCTCATTATATCCATCAACAACACACTTCTCAAATGTGGCTCATTATATCCATCAACAACACACTTCTCAAATGTGGCTCATTATATCCATCAACAACACACTTCTCAAATGTGGCTCATTATATCCATCAACAACACACTTCTCAAATGTGGCTCATTATATCCATCAACAACACACTTCTCAAATGTGGCTCATTATATCCATCAACAACACACTTCTCAAATGTGGCTCATTATATCCATCAACAACACACTTCTAAAATGTGGCTCATTATATCCATCAACAACACACTTCTAAAATGTGGCTCATTATATCCATCAACAACACACTTCTAAAATGTGGCTCATTATATCCATCAACAACACACTTCTAAAATGTGGCTCATTATATCCATCAACAACACACTTCTAAAATGTGGCTCATTATATCCATCAACAACACACTTCTCAAATGTGGCTCATTATATCCATCAACAACACACTTCTAAAATGTGGCTCATTATATCCATCAACAACACACTTCTAAAATGTGGCTCATTATATCCATCAACAACACACTTCTAAAATGTGGCTCATTATATCCATCAACAACACACTTCTAAAATGTGGCTCATTATATCCATCAACAACACACTTCTCAAATGTGGCTCATTATATCCATCAACAACACACTTCTCAAATGTGGCTCATTATATCCATCAACAACACACTTCTCAAATGTGGCTCATTATATCCATCAACAACACACTTCTAAAATGTGGCTCATTATATCCATCAACAACACACTTCTAAAATGTGGCTCATTATATCCATCAACAACACACTTCTAAAATGTGGCTCATTATATCCATCAACAACACACTTCTAAAATGTGGCTCATTATATCCATCAACAACACACTTCTAAAATGTGGCTCATTATATCCATCAACAACACACTTCTCAAATGTGGCTCATTATATCCATCAACAACACACTTCTCAAATGTGGCTCATTATATCCATCAACAACACACTTCTCAAATGTGGCTCATTATATCCATCAACAACACACTTCTAAAATGTGGCTCATTATATCCATCAACAACACACTTCTAAAATGTGGCTCATTATATCCATCAACAACACACTTCTAAAATGTGGCTCATTATATCCATCAACAACACACTTCTAAAATGTGGCTCATTATATCCATCAACAACACACTTCTAAAATGTGGCTCATTATATCCATCAACAACACACTTCTAAAATGTGGCTCATTATATCCATCAACAACACACTTCTAAAATGTGGCTCATTATATCCATCAACAACACACTTCTAAAATGTGGCTCATTATATCCATCAACAACACACTTCTAAAATGTGGCTCATTATATCCATCAACAACACACTTCTAAAATGTGGCTCATTATATCCATCAACAACACACTTCTAAAATGTGGCTCATTATATCCATCAACAACACACTTCTAAAATGTGGCTCATTATATCCATCAACAACACACTTCTAAAATGTGGCTCATTATATCCATCAACAACACACTTCTAAAATGTGGCTCATTATATCCATCAACAACACACTTCTCAAATGTGGCTCATTATATCCATCAACAACACACTTCTCAAATGTGGCTCATTATATCCATCAACAACACACTTCTCAAATGTGGCTCATTATATCCATCAACAACACACTTCTCAAATGTGGCTCATTATATCCATCAACAACACACTTCTAAAATGTGGCTCATTATATCCATCAACAACACACTTCTAAAATGTGGCTCATTATATCCATCAACAACACACTTCTAAAATGTGGCTCATTATATCCATCAACAACACACTTCTAAAATGTGGCTCATTATATCCATCAACAACACACTTCTCAAATGTGGCTCATTATATCCATCAACAACACACTTCTCAAATGTGGCTCATTATATCCATCAACAACACACTTCTCAAATGTGGCTCATTATATCCATCAACAACACACTTCTCAAATGTGGCTCATTATATCCATCAACAACACACTTCTAAAATGTGGCTCATTATATCCATCAACAACACACTTCTAAAATGTGGCTCATTATATCCATCAACAACACACTTCTAAAATGTGGCTCATTATATCCATCAACAACACACTTCTAAAATGTGGCTCATTATATCCATCAACAACACACTTCTAAAATGTGGCTCATTATATCCATCAACAACACACTTCTAAAATGTGGCTCATTATATCCATCAACAACACACTTCTAAAATGTGGCTCATTATATCCATCAACAACACACTTCTAAAATGTGGCTCATTATATCCATCAACAACACACTTCTAAAATGTGGCTCATTATATCCATCAACAACACACTTCTAAAATGTGGCTCATTATATCCATCAACAACACACTTCTAAAATGTGGCTCATTATATCCATCAACAACACACTTCTCAAATTTGGCATCATTGGTTCACAGGTTTGGTCCAATTGAGCATAATCCAATTGAGCATAGTTTTTCGCGATTTCGTGACTTTGTTCTATTTAACAATAAAGCACGAAGCAAAAATAAAAAAGTGCTACTCCGTATAATATACAATCAGACTGGTAATGTGAACATCCTATCAGAGAAACACCAACTTTTAACATTTTATCAAAGTATTTTCTAAAGTTTAAAATTTCTGAGGAACTGGTGATTTGCAACTCTATACTGTAAAGTGTATGCGAACTGATGGAACATATATTACTTTCAAATAGATTTTAACGCTTTGGAATTCATCGAAATTCGATTTTTCTCTTGAAACGCGCGCACACTATTTGTTCATAAACAATTCTTCCTACGCAGCGTGATTATAAGACATAGAGAACCAATGTTCATTCATTTTGTTGAAGAAATCGCTGTTAATAGCGATAAAAACACAAGCACGATTAGCTTTATGTGTTCGAGATTTCTCAACTTTCCAAGTAACAGGACGCGCACGGTTCTTCAAAGTGTTTCTTTAGTTGTGTCTTCACACCAACAAAATTATAAAAAAAATGAGATATTAACGTCCATTTCCAACTCATTGGACTAAATAATGGCTTACACTGGAGTACATTATGACCCCTAGTTCGAGCTCAAAGTGTTGAATAAGATACGTATCATAATAAATGATAATCGTAACACTTTGAGGTCATACCAGAGGTCATAATATACTCAAGTGTGTGACATTATTAGTCCAGTAAGCTTGAAATAATCGGTAATATTTTTCTGATATAAAATTCTGATAGTGTGACGGCAAAATAAAAAAAAACCCACTTGAAAGAACCGCAGCTCTTAGCTGACTGATTCCTCTGCCTGTGTTTCAGCGATCTACAAGACCAGTATCGTCGCCACCGACTACGAGACATACGCCGTCGTCATCTCGTGCAAACCAACATTCGATCCTCTGACCAAGTCGTTCGGGCGAGCTCTCTGTGGTCAGATCCTGAGTCGCACGAAGACGATGAACAAGGACACACTGAACACTCTCACCAGTCTGATCAGTGGCTACGACATTGACGTGAAGCACATGAAACACATCGACCACAGCAAGTGCACTGTCCAGCATACTCCTGCACACCCGGCACCAGTACACCCGGCACCAGCACACCCGACACCTGCACACCCCAAGCCCGTGCACGCGGGAGCCAGCTATCAGGGCGGAACTCACAACTAAATCATCACACCTATCATTTTACTGTACCTTAGAGATTCATTTCGATTAAAATACACAATTCTGTTCCATTAATTCTGTAATTTCATTACTCTGTTTTGAATATTATTGATCCTTCCCAAATGTTATCCGAAATTCCAATATGTATGATACTAGGAAAACACTCTGTGCAACTGGTGTATTATTACGAAACAAGCTCAGTTAGTTGTTACATCTACAAAATGGTGGTAAAAATGGTAAAATGTTGAGTTGGAACTATAATGAGAATGGAACTCGTGTCTTCTAAATTAATACGAAAATAGAACCCGTCCATAAGAATAACATAGTCTAATTACCAATAAGTACAACATTAGAACATAAGTGACTGACAATTGGTACTTGTTGTTCCTACTCTATGCTTGAATGCTCAGTTTGAAAATGTTTCAAAATGAAGAGAAACATGGAGTATAAAAAGGAATGGCTCTCAGGCAATGCATAAATGTAAAATTACCCAGGAACGTGTATACCAATCGTAACCACTACAAAATTCTCGATAAAATACTTGCCACGGCAAATAACATTACATATAACTAATTGTTGAAAAGGTTTGGCTTCGGACATAAATATTAGTTGAATAATTATTTTGAATAATAATTATTACTCAAATGAAATAAAATGTTTAAATTGTTCATGTTCATGTCACATATGGGCATGTGTGTCTAGGGACATATTTACAGAAAGGATCGGTGAGGTACACGTTTTCATGTGAAGAAACACATTTTATTTCTTACACAATACCTGTTCACAATAATTTAACATCTTTTAAATCTAGATCCTAAACTAACAAAATAAGAATTTATCATCAACATCTGTAAGTGAGTGTAACGAAATTCAAGTGAAAGCAATTGTATTATATATTCATTGAAATATAACTTTCATTCATTATTCCATTTAAGTTTAAAAAAAACTTGGCGTATGTAGTTGTAGTCCTGAATGTATGTAGTGTTTCAAGTAAATTTCAACGGAATAGTGAAACATTCATTTATTACCCTACATGTTCGTTTTTAACATTTTGTTTTAGTTGCTTTCCATATAATTTTCCCAGAAAATACTTATTACCCAAAATAGATTATAGTTTTTAGACTTTCGTATCTCCTCATCTATGTTCTATTTGTGTTTGAGTTCTTATTAGACATAGCTCAATCTGCAATGATAAAGAATTCCTGATTTCTAATTTAAATGAAGCTGTAATGTGTTTTCGGTGTTGGTTGTATTCTTCTTCGCATGTCTAACTAGAGCTAATGGAGGCGTCGAGTAACTGGGTGTGGCCGCATAGAATGAAGGAGGTAGAGGATACGGGAAGCGAAACGACGCGTACGGATTGAAAGCGGGTACCGAGGAGAGAGGGTTCCAACATTGGTACTGCAGTGCTGAGTTGTGGTCGCCAGAAGGTCGACTCTTCTCATCGGCACTCAGGGGCAACTTCTTCCACATGTTCAGGAACGGAGATGAGAGTGCGAATGCTGGACAAGCGTGAGGGATTCCTGAACAGAACAAGCAATTACCTTCATGACGTCACAGCTAACCAAAATCTAACTGGTGGAAAGATGCTTTCAGTATATACATTATAACAAATCATTATACTTGTTTTTTAACTTCATGACTATTTTTATTTAAACAATTAATATAGAATAGGGACATTTTGTCATGTTATTCATTTATATTAAATTATTTATGTTCAGGCGCGTAGGAAGGGGGGGGATGGGGGGGGATTATCCCCCCCCCCCACTCGAGCAGGCTTGACCCCCCCATTCACCATAAAAAATTAGGTTTTGTGTCCAAAAATCACTTATAAATTGTTTACTATCTAAAAAATTCCCTGCGGGGCAACAATTGGAGGGTTTTTTGCTTCAGTTTGTGCATTTTAAAGCCCCAGAATCACTTTTAACTGGTTTAAATCCAAAAAACGCCCTGCGGGGCTGAAGCTGGAGGCGTCCTACGCGCCTGTTTATGTTACAATATGTTTGTATTTCTCTTTTGAAATCTTCTTCAAGACAATACATTCGGTATAAAAATTTCAATCAAACAAAAAACAAAAGTATACAAAGTATACAAACTGTACTGTATACAAAGTATACAGTACATTAAACAAAAGTATATAAAATGATTTAATAAAAATTAATAACATGACGAAATGTCTCAATTCTATTAATTGTTTAAAAACTCCTTATGTTTCTTGATTCATTATTTTATTTAATGCAATTTCTGTCTTTCTTTTTAATATCTTTCTTTCGCAACCTGTATTTAAATTAAATACGATTAAACTATAGAAAAATTGCGTTTTCTCCAGCAAAACTAGTGAGGTCTGTTACCTAGCAACCATGGTGTGCAACTACCTGTAATGCAGTTTCATGACATTTATTCTAAGAAATGTGTAAATGTGTTGAAATAAATATGTCTACTTTTCATTCATAAAATTTCATTAATACAATGTGTCTACTAATTCATCGTTTTGTAATAGACAAAGATTATTAGATTATCATTAATAAAAGTGGGTCAGATTGTTTCATAGCTCACTTATTTTGAATATAAAATGTAAAATAATCTTCTAAAAACAAACAATCACATTGGTTCATAATGCAACTATTCAACTACTTTTGATCAAAAACTTTTGAACAATTGATAATAGTATATTTTGAATAAAATTTGAAATTTTCAGCTTGATAACGTCAGTAGTTTTGAGAAAACAGCGTCCCGGCAATTGGACATTTTCTGGACGCTTGATTTTTGAGCTCCGTATAATCGATTTTTCGACAACCGAACAACATGTAACTTTTTCCCCATAAAAGTTATGGTGTTTAAATCCATCACATATTAGACCTTTGTATGTTTAGTATAATTGGTGTTATTTTCAGCCTGATGTGTGCAGTAGTTTATCACAACAGTGTCTCGCCTTTGGAAACAATGTGTTGTATTGTGTTGTATTGTGTTGTATTGTGTAGCTACCTGCTGCCATGTGAGCTGGAGAAGGTGTGAAGTTGGTCATGCTGATGCCGGGAGATTGTAAACCGACTGTGGAAGTGTCGTAGTAGAACATCCCCGGCACGCTCTGCAAGCTCTCCATCTTCACGCGAAACGGAACTTTGTTCTCCATCTTGACAATCTCAGGGAACGAGACAAACCTGAGAACAATGTACCTACATAGTTTGTTACAACAATATGGAAAAGTACCTTCCAAATAACAATTGAACTCTGTCATCAATTTCAATTGGCCATACACAGTACCTACATTTACAAATCAATATAAGAATACAATGAAAATTAACAATAATGAATTGGAAACTGAAAGATCTTTCGTTCAAAACAACTAGTTTGAGCGGAATTATAACTAGGAAAACGCCCTGCAACGCGTTGATAAGATACACGGATACGTGCAACATCTCGAAAGCGAGAGTCTCGTGACAGCGTCAGCGTCACCGCAATAATATACCTAAAACAACTGAAAACAATGCGCACAATCCACTAAACAAATACAACATTATAGCAACATTTGCTTTTCCTTGCAACTTGCAGCTTTTTTGTTCTTATTACTTATCACTTGCTCATGTGTATTTATTGAGTTATGGATTGATTAGAACATAGCGCTATTCAATGTCACAAAATATGCAATTAGAAAAATACTAAAATGAGCCCACATTCGATGGTAAATATGCCAAAGGTCGTAACCCACAAAATCAAAATGTTCAGGAGGAGGTTTAAAGTGTTTTATTTGTTTTCCATGGTGAATAGAAAAAATTCCAAAATATACTTTCAAGTAAATATTTTTACTTATTTTGTAGATTAATCAAACCTGCGTTCAGATGCACCCATGATTAAAAATAATAGTTTCAATCTAAAAAAAATTGGGTTACGACCTTATGCCAAACTGTATATCCAGGTTCCCAGTGTGGGTTAAGACCTTTTGCCTCATACTAGATTCTGGCTTTGGTGATTTATGTATTGGCTTATGTATGTGCTTATTTAACGTACTTTGGGCCTGGAGACACTTACAACCTTTTGCCAGTTTGTGTATTGATTGCTGAAGAATCCGAAACAACAAAAACCCCAATTTTTGAAAATTTGAGGGTTAAGACCTTTTGGCATATTCATCGATATAAAAGAAATATTAGAAATATACAAACTGTTACTTTCTGTTCCGTACCATAGAGCGTATACCTAAAACGTTTAAACAAATACACTTATCGATTTAATCGATATAATAATTCATAAACACAATTTAAATTATCCACAACTTAAATTGTCTTCAAAATCAGACTTTTCGCCGGTCAACAAAAATATTGCTTATACTTTGAAAGGAATGAAACTATAATGACTGTTTAAAAACTGTAAAAATACGCAATCGGATTACTTCTTCAAGAAAATAAAATAAAGATTATTGGTACTATCGCCCGTATTCTAATTAAAACTAACCGTAACGTAATAACTAATAATGATCACGTAATAATAGAGAAGTAGACGGCTGATCGCTTCCGAGTTTGGTTTGAATTGGGGAGCATCAAGCATATGCCGCAAAGGACTTCTCGAACATCCATCATATATGAGAAAACATGTAATTTCTTTATTAATGGACGGATCTTTCTCAAAAACTATACAGCTCAAATTTAGTATAAGATTAAGGTGTGTGCATAGTTTCAGATCGATATGTTGTACGTACGGTGCGACCTGGGTTGTAACCACAAAACACAAACACACATACAGTGATAGTGCCACAATTGAGTCAAGTAAAGACGCTCGCTCCGCGCGCTTAATGAAATATTAGATGTCATATTTGGAAATATTTTGAATATTTGTAGGAGTAATTGTCTCAAGATTTTTCCTGCGGCCGCACCACGGCTATCCCCTTTTTTAGCAGGGTTTTATTCTCAGGATTTAATTTGAGAGATTGTGTCTTTAAGATACATAAATTATTTTAGTTTTATTCTATACTTTTTTTCTACAGGGTTAACTGTATGTTATTCATTACGTCTTGTTTAGTAGTGGCGACCAAGTGGCGACGGAGAATAGAGATTGTTTCATCCAAATTGAAACAATCTCTATTCTCCGTGGCCACTAGCCTCGCTGCAGAACAGTGCGACGTTAAGCCCCAGACAAAAAAAATATCTCTAAATAGTTTCAGTTTAGTTTTATTTAGTTTATAGTTTTTGTATACTTTAGTTTTGTATGAAAAAAAATATCAAAAAAAATATCCGGGTAGCTCAGTTGGTAGAGCTCTCGCCGGGCAAGTGAAAGGTCCCGGGTTCGAGCCCCGGTTCGGTCGGATATTTTTCATAACGCACATCCCTTCATATCATCCTGACTCCATGGAAGTGTTCCACAGAAACCTACATTCTCATAGTTTTGTATAGTTATAGTTATAACTATAGAGATAGTTTCATCCAAATTTCATCAAACACAAAGTCACATTTCATCGTTTCTTTATTCATTGAGAATGCCTAAAGAGTGGACGGACAGAATGATCACAATATAGAATTATGTCTAAATTGATGCAAATTTTAATATTGCCCCAAGTTTCAATTCACTTCCTTGAATTTCTTTCTTCAAAATAGTTATAGGTACATATTATTATAGTTATACATAGGTAGTTATTAAAGTTACACAAAATAGTTTTACAGTCAATCAATTTTAATAGAATATTCTGTTGGATTCATGTATGATGTTTGTTAGACTAGGAAAACGCTCAGAGTAACGCGTTGATGAGCGAGCACGGATACGTGCCAATTCTCGAACCGGAAATGCGTACACAACGCACAGAAAACATATATACATCCATATCGAATTGAAATAATATGAGCCACTCAATCATGAATCAACATAAAAGTATATGCTTTATATCGAAACTTGAAAATGACATCTATAAGCACCCTGGTACATAAAGCAAATCAGATTCAATTCAACTGGCACTGGAAAACATTCATTTGGATACCTACTTCATATCTGACAGATATTAAAAATTTCAATAAGTTCATACGTTCTTAACTGATTGGGATGAAAAACTGTAAAATAAGAGACAATATCGATCTTACTGACCATGCAAAATATGAGTTTGATCACATTTATCGAAGACCATTTTCATTTTTCAACCTATCAGGAGATTTTTATTTAAATTTTAACCAACGAATGAATTTCAAAAAAATTAGGGTATGCAAACAGAAAAGGTTGTCTCTACATGTGTGCAAAATTTGAGCTCGATAGAAGAAAAACTCTGACCTGTAGCCAAAATATGAGTTTGATCAGATTTATCGAAGACCATTGTCATTTTTCAACCTACCATCAGGAGATGTTTATTTAAATTTTAACCAATCAATGGATTTCAAAAAAATTTGGGTCTGCAAACAGAGAAGGTTGGTTGTACATGTGTGCAAAATTTCAGATCGATGGGTGAAACATTGTGACCTGTGTATCGGCTATTAACAGGAAAAAAAAACAGAGGTCCGTGTCAAAAGAGTCAAAAGGAGACGCTCGCTTCGCTCGCTCAATGATAAGGTTGATAGGTAGCAACTTCACACTTTAATATAGTACATTTTCTTACCTGTACACGAATTTCTGTCCCAGTACTTTCTTAATAATATTCTTGTCGTAATAATATCTTAAAGCTCTGCTTAATTTATCATAATTCATGTTAGTTTTGTTCTTGCGCAGTCCCCAGAGCCTCGCCACTTCTTCTGCATTGACAAGTTTGAATTCTCCGTCATTGTTGGTCCAGACGATGATGCTGGTGTGTTTGTTATGAAGAAGAAGTTCCAAGAGAAACTGCCAGAGCGTCACATTAGTCTCCATTCAATCTGAAATCAAAGCGATCATTCAAAACTACGTATTCTACGAAATTACGATAATTTCTTTCATCGTTATTCAACATGTAACACCTTTTACAGTAAAATAATATTTAATTGTGAAATATTGAATGCATTTCAGATTAAATAATTTTTAAAGTGGGATAAGACTTTTTCATACATTAAGCAATCTTACTTATAGTTACCCAGTTCTGTCTGTCTATCTGTGTGTGTGTGTGTCAGGAACGGTTGCGCGCTTCGATTTGACATTGATATTTATTTATTGAAAACTATAACTAAGATGGAGGCGTTTTATTGCCATCATGTTTAAAATTACATCTTCTGCCTTTTGTGAATAAATTAATAACCGAAACTCACCTAAGACGAGCACCCTATCCTTTTGTAATTATAATAAATTCATAATAAGATACTAATACGGTCTAAACCCCATCTAGGCTCTCTAGTCTAAACCAGCACATGACATTAAAAACGTCATCTCGGCAAGAAACTTCAAATGTTATTTTTCTTATTTTCTCTTGCTCTGAATTTCGTAGGCCGTGAACATGATCAAACCAAAGTCGATGGAGTTATATTATACATTTTCTTGGGAAATAATTTTCCTTCGTTTCTTATTTACTAAGAGTGGTGTGTATTGAGTCATGTAAACGACGTCAAGTTACTGTTGGTAATGTTTTAAACATCAATGCTTAAATTTTTACATTGCATACTGATAGGTACCTTAGAGGCAGATGGGCGGAAGTCAATTTTAATGATTCTTAAAGTGATCTCAATAACCAGTAATTCTGAGCTGAATTCTTCATCCAATCATATTTGTAATGGTGACATGGGCCTTCTGTAAGGGTACCTATACTTCAATATAACTGTATTTGTTAACATCAGTCCAATGGTAGGTACTTATAGAGCTTGATTACCATTCCAAAAGTGTGCACTGAGAAATCCAAAACATATGACCTTCCGCTCTTATACCTACCTCTGACCTCAGAGAAACGGATATAATGAAGCTCACCATGCATTCATAGTTTGCACGAGCTTCATTTGTTTTTCATCAACAATGTAAAAAAGTAAATTTCAACCATTTTACAGATGTCAAGTCGATTAATGCTAATTATAAGCGGTTAATCAAAGATATTTGGTATATGAGGTGGTTTTATACCCATAAGAATTTCTTCTGCAGTTTATTGCACAGGTAACCATTATATCACCACAATACCGAAACACAGATTGACAGCCGTTCTGACACGTTACACCAATATGGCCTCTCAACAATGAGATGATGTCACGTGCAAACTATGAATTGGTATCACAAATAAAGAATGTGTCGTGTGTATCGGGTCACGATATCAACTTCACCTATATTTTAACGGCGCATTATGACACTATACATTTTCTTAATTTTCTTACTAATACTCATGGTCATGGTTTACATTTGAAGACTTATGTAATTGATTTACCATAATAGGTATGATTAAATTGCCTTCCTTCGTACCTCATTTACGTATTTTGTTGGGCATTTGGTCTGTTAATTACGTAACGTGTGTATTAACGACGCACAATCTGCTGACAAATATTGCTGTCTTTTTATATTTAATATTTATGCATACCTCACTGGTGCGCATTGGTCATGTTATACATGACGGGACCCTCTAGTTATTTATAAAAAATAATAGTTTTGCCAATTCTACTGGCATAAGAACAAACTCTACATTGTATCACTGTATCATAAATTGTATGTTCTTGTATGCAGAAAAATAGTTACCTACACATCAACGATCAATCTCTTGCCATCATTTTGATTGTACATTTTAAAGTTATTACGAAACAGTATTGCCCTTACACTTATTGTACGAATTGAAAATTTCAATATTCAGTCGCCTAATCTCCTCAATGTTTGAGTACTAATTATTTGCATTTCTTTTTCCCGTAAAAATTTCTGCAATTTAAAGCGAGTATCTATATGAACGACAACTGGTTTTCACACAGCAATATTTATAATTTTTGATGGCAAAATGTGTTATTAGATCGATTTAATAATTGGCGCGGACTTCCACTGAAGAAAGTCGTGACGTGCACTTCTAACAACCCTATTCCTCTAGCAAACATCTTTTAAACGTCGAATAAAAGTTATTCAAACCAACATAAGAAGAATAAGGAGGGGTCAATTAACTTATAGCACTTTTATCTATTCACATTAAAATTCCAATCAATGTTTCATTGCGTTCAACCTTTTGGTTTAACAAATTCAACTGCGTTGACGCAAAATAGTATAAAAATATCAGGGAGTTAATTGTTGACTTCAATACTGTCTTTGAATGACATTTTCCCTCAAAATGTATTCTCTTAAAAAGTGTTCATAAATAGGATTAGGATATAAAATCCCAAACTCTTTTCTCTTGATAGTCATGAGATTATTCACGCGTTGTACAAAGATCCAGCCCATCACATGAGAGTAAGAAAACGTGAAAATATTTTACGATATGGAGAAGATGGCGAGTCGTGAATTGTTAGCCCATAAGGTTAACATTGCATTCAATTTCAAGCAATTCGTATAAACAACAGCATAGAAGCAGAAAATGGCAATCAATTTAAACCTCTGAGAGCCAAGCGTTTAGTAGATACTTATATTATATTATAAGAAAAAAATGTATCTACTTTCTTGGTTTTCTCCTCCATTACTTTTCATGGAAAAATTGTCCATTGTCCATGTTGTCCATGTTATTTGCGTGATGTCAACAAAATATAGTTCTATTGAGTACTCTCTTACACAATGAGTCATGTCACATGTACAAATATGATTGAATTAAGGCAGAATTAACTGGTTTTTGAGCTCACCTCAAGAACCATTGAAATGGACTCCCGGCCTTCTACCTCTGATGTAGTCAGCCCGGTTTAACAGTATCTCTACCGAATAAGTCCTCGGCATTCATCGCCATTGTCTGTTATTATTTGTTTAATAAATAGTTGTAACGCCTGATTCGTTGATTATGTTACATTAGGTAACATGGTAGATCAACAATGAACAGTAACGTGCTCATAATTCTGTTGAATGTTGGCTTTTTTCTATCAAAAGCAAATAAAGATAAATTGAATTAAATTGAATTGAATTGAATTATGCTGATTCGTTGACTCTATACATGAACCATGACAAAGTTAAAATTTTCTTTGTATTGCCTAGTTTGTCTCAAATTAATCCTACATTTAAAAATAGATACCTACTACTATTAACATTATAATATTTATTGTTATTACTAATACCATTTGTACTGTCTTAGGTAATTGCGTTTCGAGGTGTCCAGTTGCTAGCATATCAACTCGTTATACAGAGCGTTTTACTAAGTTAGTTATAAACAATGAACATAGTTTGCTTTTCGGTAAGCTCATGCAGATACGCTCTGGACTTGTATTCCAAAGATTCTGGTTTCAATTCCCACACCAGTCCTTGACTGAGGTAGACACATCGTTTCCCTCAGTTGATATTAAGCCCAATTTACACGGAGCAACTTCTTGTACAATTTCTGTGCCACACTTCTGGAAGGGAAATTAGAATGTGACACAGAAGTTGTTCAAGAAATTGCACCGTGTAAATGGGGCTTTATATGCTGGCTGGGAAGTAATAGTCCACAACCACATCCCCCCTACAGACAGTTCATCTTCACCTATTATTTATCAGCATCTCCATGTCATCATCAGTAGTTGCAGAACTACATGCAACTACATGCAACTACATGCATAAGTTGAAGAACTACAAGCAACTACATGCATTCGTTGCAGAACTACATGCAACTTCATGCAATAGTTGCAAAACTACATGCATTAGTTGCAGAACTATATGCAACTACATGCATTAGTTGCAGAACTATATGCAACTACATGCATTAGTTGCAGAACTATATGCAACTACGTGCATTAGTTGCAGAACTATATGCAACTACATGCATTAGTTGCAGAACTATATGCAACTACATGCATTAGTTGCAGAACTATATGCAACTACGTGCATTAGTTGCAGAACTACATGCATTAGTTGCAGAACTATATGCAACTACATGCATTAGTTGCAGAACTATATGCAACTACGTGCATTAGTTGCAGAACTACATGCATTAGTTGCAGAACTATATGCAACTACATGCATTAGTTGCAGAACTATATGCAACTACGTGCATTAGTTGCAGAACTACATGCAACTTCATGCAATAGTTGCAGAACTACATGCATTAGTTGCAGAACTATATGCAACTGCATGCATTAGTTGCAGAACTATATGCAACTACGTGCATTAGTTGCAGAACTACATGCATTAGTTGCAGAACTATATGCAACTACATGCATTAGTTGCAGAACTATATGCAACTACGTGCATTAGTTGCAGAACTACATGCAACTACATGCATTAGTTGCAGAACTACATGCAACTTCATGCAATAGTTGCAGAACTACATGCATTAGTTGCAGAACTATATGCAACCACATGCATTAGTTGACAAACTATATGCAACTACGTGCATTAGTTGCAGAACTACATGCATTAGTTGCAGAACTATATGCAACTACGTGCATTAGTTGCAGAACTACATGCAACTACATGCATTAGTTGCAGAACTACATGCATACATGCATACATGCATATTAAAAATTGTTTTCATTAAACTAGCGACCAGCGAAAACTTGCTGGGGCAAAGTTAGATCTATTATTATTTCTTATTTCTTACAAAAAAATCTTTATAAAAAGATCTTATTATTTTATATATTCTTATTTAATTCTTTAATGAAATTTAAATTCAATCAATTGAGCGAAAAGTGTGGGAACCGAAAGAGCGCAAAATATTGTATTACCTGATTAATATTTTTTGTAAAATAACCCCCTAATGTTCTTTGTATCTTGTTCAACAAATGGCCATTAGTATTTCCACAAAAAATAATATACAATTTTCTTACCTTCTTCGAAAATTCAGCAATAGTATACAATATTCCTTGAGTTTGATTTTATGTCACCTTCGATCTTCCACCCATACAGTAAAATAAACACATGGTAATCTCCCTACAACCCTTCTAAGATTCCTCCCTTGACACAAGGCATGTTTGGAACTGCGTTTCTGCGCACTTGACAACTCGGAGACACTGACATAATATGAATGGCATCATGTGTCACTGTGAGACTGTGAGACTGTGGACCGCCCCACTAGCTGGAGAATTAGCTGTGTTCACGCCTACAAGACCAGTGGTTAGCCCCGCACTCACTGCACTCACTGCACTCACTGCACTCACTGCACTCACTGCACTCACTGCACTCACTGCACTCACTGCACTCACTGCACTCACTGCACTCACTGCACTCACTGCACTCACTGCACTCACTGCACTCACTGCACTCACTGCACTCACTGCACTCACTGCACTCACTGCACTCACTGCACTCACTGCACTCACTACAGGGGATGATCGACATCACGAACACTCAAGAAGGAGGCTAACGAAAAGATAGATTTAAAATTAATCACTACAAATAATAAATTTGCAACAATGTCCAAACTTTTTTATAAATGGAGTAAAATTTCACATAGGTAGTAATCTAGTGGAGCGGTCGCTCCACACAGCCAAGTCGTACCGTACACTCACAGTCACTCAACATACCGTAATATTTATATACTGAAAGAGATAAATCTTTTGTGTAATATTGTTAATTGTGTCATTATCCATGTTTAGATAGGGGTATAAAAGTATAAACTGATTCAATACTTAAACACCAGAGCCACTAAAACAACAACAATTTTCTCATAAAATAGTGATTACACATTTCCTGTAGCGTTCCGGTATAGGCGCAGGATGCAGTTAATTGCCTCTCGCAAGTGTTCTGCCGTCCCTGCCAGCCATCCAGCATCCAGCATCCAGCCCACGAGGCAGTTCTCCTGTGCATGGCAGTAGGAAGCCCGATATTAAATAATTTAGCTCGTCCAATGCTAAGTGATTGGGAGGGTGATGCGATGCCGGAACTGCTACCAACGAAGTCCGTCGCTACACGATTATTCATCTCATTCAAAGAAATCAACCGAATGGACCGCACTCACTAGACGGTCTGGAATCGATCTTTTGTCTTTTTCCTGTAACGACGATATGCTGAGATTGTTTCAAATGAACCACCTCCTTCAAATTAATCTTGTCACTCGATATTTATTTGCAGCACATGAAGACGGGTCGAATGAGTTGTTTCGTGGTTCCCTCAGTCGAGAGGCAAATGTTGGGAAGGTTCCCTACCAGTAGGCCACGACTGCCTCCTTCCATTATCCATTATTTGATTATTATCATCATAATCATTCATCCACGGCCAATGGCCTAGTGCAAAATAGTGTACAGTTAAACGATACAAAAATATATAATTTTTTAAATACAGTATGATACCATATGATGTTGTTGACCTAGGTATAGTAAAGTTCTCATTTTGTAAATATATGATGATGCAATTTCTCTAATGAATTTTGACAGTACGGTTTTGAGAAAATTCTGGAAGACTTCTATAATGCATTTCCACTTCATCTGTTTATTTGTTTTTCTTATTGAAATGTAACCTCGACCTCGGCTTTCATGTATGTTTCTTGAATCCAGCGACAGAGAGATCTGCCATTTAGCTGGCTGAGCGCTCCCTAATGGATTGGAGTGTACAAAGTGGAATGCCGAGAGCTCGCAACTTTTGTCTTCAATGCATTGTGTGGGAACTCTGGTGTCAGGAGCATTCAATTCTTCCAAAAGAACGGACTTTCATAGAGTCACTATTTTGCGCCTTGATATCCCAAACAATTCGTCAACCATCTACATATTACTTGCTCTTGCTGATTTCATTTTGCCATATTTTCTTATCATTTTTATGAATGCGAAAGGGACTCCCCCGCACAAACAAAATTGCATTCAAAAGAAGAACGTTAGACATGACATATTTTCGTGAAAGCTTTCAGAAGCTCAGAACAAATGGTATTATAAATGATAGAATAATGTGGTATGCTATGTTTATTGATATACATGTATAAATAAGTAAGTAGAGCGGTCGCTCCACGCCAGCCAAGTTGTACGGTGCACACACACACACTCACACAACATACAGTATAAAAAGGCTGAGGAGCTACCAAACACTTTTAAACGAACCATCTAAAATCTAAATGACATTTTGACGTATTGGATCTCAACAATAGAAAATCTCCCATTGTTGTAAAAAGGATTGACACTCCATAAAACACTCAGTGTAAAAATACCAGACAATAATTCTGCACTGAAAAGTGGTGGTATGAAGAAAAAATAATATATCAAGTCAACACTTCATTTCAAATTTATTTTAAAAATATAAATACTTGGTGCATCGATTTTTTAGTGCATTTGAATTCTACCATAATAAACTTCAGTAGGTAGGTACTACAGACTAAAGATGCACCAAATACTTATTTGTGCTCAAAATTACTTTTGAATGAACGTGTTGGTTTGGCCCATTTTTATCACGTCACTATTTTTCAGTGTTGAATTATTTTTTGCTTATTGTTGTTGAGGAGCCTTGGCTTGTATTTTTAAATAGAGTGATTTTTATGGGGTTAATTATTACTACTAACAACAATTAGTTATTCAGCTATTAGGGCTGGTATTACCATTAGTTTAATATTCAGTTTAGTAAAAGCCCACTTCAGAAAACTCGGTGTATTACGATTATACTGCAATTTAATTCTGGAGCTTATTTCCTCAGTTTACATTAACCTCAGGCTACATTGACTGCAGTTTTTTAAGCTATGCCGCAGTACGTACATTTAATATATCACATTTAAAATATTTTGAGCTTGACTAAACTGAAGATTAATGGTATGTCTCTAGTAACGCGAGTGAGTAACGTTACTAATACCTAATCTAAACTTGCTATAGACTATAGTAAAACCAATACTAAACTAGTAGTAAAAACTAGTATTAAACTAGTAAAAAAAATTAATATGTCATAAAACTTATATTATAAGTTGCTAACTCCGCAGTTAGAGTGGCGTCCTAATGCCAGTTTTGCGGTGATTGTGAGCGACAATTTGTATTTGTTGTACTTTCTGCTGAATCCAGTCGATATAAATTTATGTTAAGATACTTTTTATTATGTTCATTTGTATTATTTACTTGTGTGTACAATAAATAAAGAATATTATAAAGAACCAAGTGCATCGCATTACCTACTGTAATGTCACCATTGTAATCACACATGTGCCTAAACAGCAACATTGCTAAGCATAAACTATCAATCAATCAATTTCATAATTTCGAAGACATTACATGCTTCTATGTTAGCAGGATTTGTGTTATTTTTTTATAAGCTTTCCCTGTGATTCATGTGTCCCTAACTGTCCAGAGGGGTTATTCTAAATTCCCTTGTCGTCTCGGTTCACCCTCCTCCTCCTGGAGGGGTTATTCTAAATTCCCTTGTCGTCTCGGTTCACCCTCCTCCTCCTGGAGGGGTTATTCTAAATTCCCTTGTCGTCTCGGTTCACCCTCCTCCTCCTGGAGGGGTTATTCTAAATCCCCTTGTCGTCTCGGTTCACCCTCCTCCTCCTGGAGGGGTTATTCTAAATCCCCTTGTCGTCTCGGTTCACCCTCCTCCTCCTGGAGGGGTTATTCTAAATTCCCTTGTCGTATCGGTTCACCCTCCTCCTCATGGAGGGGTTATTCTAAATCCCCTTGTCGTCTCGGTTCACCCTCCTCCTCCTGGAGGGGTTATTCTAAATTCCCTTGTCGGCTCGGTTCACCCTCCACCTCCTGGAGAGATTATTCTAAATCCCCTTGTCGTCTCGGTTCACCCTCCTCCTCCTGGAGGGGTTATTCTAAATTCCCTTGTCGTCTCGGTTCACCCTCCTCCTTCTGGAGGGGTTATTCTAAATTCCCTTGTCGTCTCGGTTCACCCTCCTCCTCCTGGAGGGGTTATT
Organism: Leuctra nigra; assembly: GCA_934045905.1. Classification (NCBI taxonomy): domain Eukaryota; kingdom Metazoa; phylum Arthropoda; class Insecta; order Plecoptera; family Leuctridae; genus Leuctra; species Leuctra nigra. The sequence continues at coordinate 46,840,539 of OW203763.1, forward strand.
CTAAATTCCCTTGTCGTCTCGGTTGACCCTCCTCCTCCTGGAGGGGTTATTCTAAATTCCGTTGTCGTCTCGGTTCACCCTCTTCCTCCTGGAGGGGTTATTCTAAATTCCCTTAGTCGTCTCGGTTCACCCTCCTCCTCCTGGAGGGGTTATTCTAAATTCCCTTGTCGTCTCGGTTCACCCTCCTCCTCCTGGAGGGGTTATTCTAAATTCCGTTGTCGTCTCGGTTCACCCTCTTCCTCCTGGAGGGGTTATTCTAAATTCCCTTAGTCGTCTCGGTTCACCCTCCTCCTCCTGGAGGGGTTATTCTAAATTCCCTTGTCGTCTTGGTTCACCCTCCTCCTCCTGGAGGGGTTATTCTAAATTCCCTTGTCGTCTCGGTTCACCCTCCTCCTCCTGGAGGGGTTATTCTTAATTCCCTTGTCGTCTCGGTTCACCCTCCTCCTCCTGGAGGGGTTATTCTAAATTCCCTTGTCGTCTCGGTTCACCCTCCTCCTCCTGGAGGGGTTATTATAAATTCCCTTGTCGTCTCGGTTCACCCTCCTCCTCCTGGAGGGGTTATTCTAAATCCCCTTGTCGTCTCGGTTCACCCTCCTCCTCCTGGAGGGGTTATTCTAAATTCCGTTGTCGTCTCGGTTCACCCTCTTCCTCCTGGAGGGGTTATTCTAAATTCCCTTAGTCGTCTCGGTTCACCCTCCTCCTCCTGGAGGGGTTATTCTAAATTCCCTTGTCGTCTCGGTTCACCCTCCTCCTCCTGGAGGGGTTATTCTAAATTCCCTTAGTCGTCTCGGTTCACCCTCCTCCTCCTGGAGGGGTTATTCTAAATTCCCTTGTCGTCTCGGTTCACCCTCCTCCTCCTGGAGGGCTTTTCTAAATTGAACATTTGAAAATTTAAATTAAGTTAACTATACTTAATTGTATTATCTTTATGTTAAAATTAAAGTAATGAATTTTGAATAAATTCATTGAAAGTTTAGATTCGATTCTTTGATTTGTTGAAAGTGTTGAAATTATGTCAGAATATTTACAGGGAAAATCATTTGACGATTTTACTGATTTTTTAAAACTTATGTATTCATTGGAATTTAATTTATCGGCCTCATGTTATTAACTTAAAAAAAAAATTATCTTCAATTTAATTGAATAACCTTTGAAAACCCTTTAATTATATTTTTTTATCTATAATTTCATTTAAAATCATAATAATCTCCATTTAGGCTGATAGTTGAGAGTCTAGATTGTTCAACAATCGAGCTCTTTACCTGATAGGGAACCCTTTGCTGTTATTTTTACACAATTAACTTGATTGAATAACGAGAAACATGTTTTATTGCAAACTTCCAGTGCAGTAGGAATGTTGGAATGGAAGGGAAGTGTGAACTGTGAAGTGAAAGATATCCTGCTGAACCTGGGGACGAACCCAGAACCTCACTTCCCGGGCGAGACATGACGTGTAGCTCAGTTGGTAGAGCGCTCGCCCGGCAAGTGAGAGCTCCCAGGTAAGAAGTCTCAGCTCGAAGCTGGGATTACATCAAATGAGAGATCATAAAGTCATAAAAAGACTCTAGAAGGCAGTGAATAACATTGAGATGGGAAGCTTGTCACCGTAACGAGAAAGTTCTCATTTTATGTAATCGCCCCCCCTGGTTCGGCCGGAACAAACGATTCAAATGGTTTAAAACACTTTTTTTTCCAAAAGGGTGTTCTAACCACATATACCACATATATTTTTTATATTAAAGTAATTCTGTCTTCATCCATGTTTGTAACAGTGACATTGTATTAAGAGAATACTTCAATATAACTGTGTTTGTTGACATCAGTCAAAATGACATTATAGAGCTTGATTACCTACATAATTCCACATTAGTGTTCAATGCAAAATTGAGAAAATGAACTTCCGGTCTTCTTCCTCTGAAATACAGATATATACATCGAAGGTTTGTTAATAACTTTACTAGGTAATAATATTACATAATTTGTAGAAATACTCTTCTTCTGAGAAGTAAATAATATGGCATTTACCTTTGACTTGATGGGTGATAACATTTTGTCAAACAAAATAATAAAATGACCTTTGCAATTTTTATTTTTATATATGCTGAAACTGAAACACGATAAGTACTGATCACAAAAATGCTAACAGTATTTACGAAAACACGGATGACGATAGGCTAAATATTTGGGAAACATACATCTGATTCAGAATACCATGCACCCAGCTCATAACGTACAGCATAAACATATAATGATCTGTGATGAGTATCCAAATTGCTATTCTCCATCTTCTCACATTTCAAATCGTCACTACTCACTCATGTTTGCATTGCAATCATTAGCCTTTAGAAATTATTGCTAACCTACGGACGGGTTATTATTGTTCACAGTGTTGGGGAGAAACTAGTTCCTTTTTGGGGAGCTTTGTTCCTTTTATTTTTAAAGGAACTTAGGAACTATAAAGTTTCTTTTGTAAGGAACTGTAACAAGTTGGCCTATCTAGGTTAGAAAATTAACTTTAAAAATAATAATGTTTGCTTGAAGTAGGTTTAAAGAATGAACAAGCTTGTAGCATGGCATTCTTAGAGTCAAGGTTAACTGAACACAAAGTAATTAATTAGAATCATTATGTAAACTTACAATCTTAAAATTCAACAGCAATCAAAAAAATAGACAAAAATATAACGAGCAATCAAATAAGTTTAACAATGTGCAATTATATCAAGAAAGTGAGTGAATCCATATAAAAAGTATGTGACCTTACCTAAATTGTGATGTCACCACGTAATAACAAGTGAACCAGTCATTGTGATAACGCTACAAAACCAGTCAGCCAGACTAGTTTTCAGTGATTCCAAGAAAAGCATGGGCCTACGTGCAGAAAGAAAGTCGTTTCGCGGGCTTTAGAAATGACAGAATGTCTAAAAATAGCTACCACGTGTACGAAACCAACCAATCAGATTCTTTGGAGGGAAAACGATGTCAGAGGGTATAAAACGTCAGGCTACCAGCCAAACATCATCAGTCGGAGTTTTCTCAGAGCAGTGAGACCTGCCTCGCGAACCGTGAAGCCTTGTGCACGCAACATAGTATAATTTCAGCGAGACAGTGCCGATGTGATCGAAGGTAAACATTAAAATAACATTTTTGTATAAACGTCAACCCAGTAAATTCAAACTTCAAGCCTAATGCTGAGGCAAATAATATCGCATTAAGACAATTTCAAGTTACAAGTGATCAACTGAACAGTTTCAACATTAAAGTCAGTAAATGTTAAAGTATAAAAGTTAGTGAATTGCAACTCCGGGAGAAACCGACGAGTCTGCAGCCACGAACGTCATCAGCCTGAGCCAACTTGATCCAACTGCTCGAGGAGGTCACTCCTTGTGCACGGACTGCTGGACGTCCTGGTAACCAAGGGGTTATTAGACAACATCATCGCATCGCAGCTGAAGGAGGTGACATATCCAGTCATTTCATTCTGCTGGTGGACTGGAGTTCACGGGACACACTACGCAAGAGTCAACGCCATCCACTTGTTTACGCGGAAGTAAACAAACCAGACGACATCATCACTACTGCCGACGTATCGAACGTAATATTGTTTCATAATTTTTGATTGCTCTTTTCACATCAATGAACATTTATTTTCTTTGTAATAAACAGATTATAATATTGCTGATTCTTTGTGTTCTACCCTCTGAGCCAAATCCCGCAGGTTTCAGAACTTAGGAACTTATTTTACTTAATTTTTTAAGTTCCTTTCGAATAGAAATATAGTAGGTAATCTTATGCTATGCCATGATTTGCACAGAATTTATAACGAATAATGACCCATTTTTTGTGTCTTCTTAAATTTACCTGATTACTGAAAATATTGCTTGATCGATTAGCACACTCAATTTATAGAAGGGTATTTAAAAAAAAATCCGGGTTGTTTTTGGAGGGCATTGTTACTTAAAAGGAACTTAGTTCCTTACTGGAAACTTTCCAGTTCCTTTATTTGAAAGGAACTAGGTACTGGAACTAGTTCCTTTTTGATTAAAGGAACTGGAACTAACACTAGTTCCTTTTTTTGAGGAACTAACCCAACTCTGTAATGTTCATTTTTTCCATAACCCATTACTTCCATTCTTGGAGTTTGTTCTAATACTTTTTTTTAATACATTTTTATTTATTTTACATTAAATACATTTAAACGTAGCCCCGCTAAACCAACAATGGCTTGTCGGCAGGGCTACACAATTAAATTATTACAAAATACAATAGAAATAAAAAACACTCTCCGATCATCACACTCGTGACTGTTCAAAGTAATACACACAATTCAAAGTAATTAAGTAAATACACAAACAATATATAATTTTAATTACACAAAAGAGAGAAAAAAACATGAAAAGGCGCATCATCTGACTCCACAGAATTGAAACCAGTTAATAATTAATCCAAATGTTCTACAACCCATTTTTTTATTACTGTTTTAACATCTGATATTTTTTTAAATTTCTTAATTCAGGGGGTAATTTATTAAATAAAGCTGGGATCAAAGATTTCCTATTTCGCAACCCATAGGCATTGTAATGCAGACCTGGAGCAACATACCTCTCTCTATTTCTAGTCTGATAAGAATGCTGCACCGGAATCTTGAACTCTTGTTCAAAATAATTCGTTAAAATAAAAACATGAAAATGAATTTTAGGGAATTCTCCTCAAATTATATTACATATTTAATAAAACCTACACCTCGAAAGAAATACAACAGTATTTTTTTAATATTTTTAAGTCTACTAGATATCGAGTTATGTTAGTTCAAACTTTTGCTGTCTGCATGTGGATTTGAAACGACCCTGCGCCATCTTTCCAAGCTGTGACGTCAGAAACCAGATAGCCATGTTACCTGCATGCAGTTCTAATGGATTTCTGTAGTGAAGCAGCTGAGAGGAATCATTGATCATTTTGTTCTATAATCATGAAATTTGGTATACTTGTTCCTTAGGACACAATTAACATATTTTGCTATTATATCATTCGTGCTTTTGACCCTGGGGTCAGTGGTGACCTCCGGAGGTCAAATAAATAAATCCTCATATTTCATGGATAATTCGAAAATCTTAGTGAATATTTTTTCAATTATGACTGTATTTATTTAAAAGAGATTTCAGAACGATGGTTATTACCAAAAATTTCAGTACGAGGTCAATATACTAGGTCATTTGGGGTCAAAAGTAAAAAAAATCTTATTTCTAGAGCTAAATTCTTATTTTTTTTCAAATTGAGTGGGAAAAAATCTTTTCAGCCGTAATAATTATAAATAAAACAAAAAATGTAACAGTGAGGGCATTAATTTGGACCCAAATTTGCCAAATTTTGAGTACATAGGCTTGGAATATAGGTACTCATGATAACAATGAAATAACTGCACGAAATACGTTAAAGATAATAGAAGTTTTGAAAAATATCTGGAAATAATATGGGTTCAGAATTTACCCGTGGGATTAGTGACCTCTAGAGGTCAAATTACATAATCTCATAATTTATGGCAGATTAAATTTTTTTAATTATGCTTCTTCTCTTATGACTTCCAATACATGCAAGTGATTTAAAAAAATTAATAATTTGGTATCTACCTACTAATTTTACCACGCAAGCGCGTAGGAACTACTTTCATTATGGGGGGGGAGTTGAAGCTCCTCAGTTCTAGCCCCGCAGGGCATATTTTAAAATTTTATCAATTTAAAAGTGGTTGTGATGCTCTAAAATGCATACATTTTAGTAAATAACCCTCCAATTGCAATTTATTTTAAACCTAATTTTGTATAGTGAATGGGGGTCAGACTGCTCGAGGGGGGGGGGGGGGGGGGGTGATCCCCCATCCCCTCTCCCCCCTTCTTCGAGCCTGATACCTCGCAAGTGCTGTTAACTATCATAAAAGTAATCATTGTTACAGTACTACAGGAAATTTGGCAAAATTTTAAACTATTACAGGTTTTTATCGGGATAATATTATTAATTATTGATATTAATAAATAATAAATATTCCTGTTTTTGTTACCAATAAACTTATTGGTAAAAATAAGCTCATGCTTATGACTTATCGTAAGAAAAGAGCACACTTACATTGTCATACACTCTCTTTAACAGTGTAAAAACTCTTATTTCCAAACAAAAAATTAGCCGCCAATATAATGTCCAGACATGGCAATTTTTTCAGAATTATCTTTAATAAAGCCTTTGTCAGATATAATTGCAATATATACATCATGTAATTATAATAAAAGCATCATTTGAAGACTGAAGTGAACACAAACCGGATAAACATTGGGAAATGCCTCGTTTAGCAGTATCTTGGATGGCCTCACTACCCAGCATCTAGGTTCTGACGTCACAGCCAATCACAGCGCGTCTCTGGCCCGCCTCCCAGATTCAAATAAAACCACACTTTCAAACCTCAATAACTCTGGAAATAAATTTATTTCATAGACTTGTTATATATTGTTGGTCTTCCTGTAGCATCTAGTATTTTATTTAATTAATTAAAAGAAAATTTAAATCTGAGGAGAATTCCCTTGAATCAATTTTACTGAGGTGCGTATCAGTTGTAAAACCCCAAGCCAGAACACCATATCTAATAATAGACTCAACTAACGCAAAATAAACTGTAAGTAACGTGTTATGATTAACAAAAGGCTTTAATATACGTAAACTATACATTCCCGATCTTAACTTCCCACACACCTTATCAATATTATGCTTATTCCACTTAAACTGATTATCTATTAAAAGTCCTAAATATACTTGTTCAGTAGTGTTTTCAATCTCTGTTTTACAGAAACAATCTGCAGAAACAATTTTTGTTTTGGAGGTCGAAGCGATGATGCAAGCAATCATAGTCATGATATTAATATAATACCGTAATACGTACTGTGTACATTATCCTCTAACTTAAAAGGGGAGTGAATGTGCATTACTGGAGGAAATGCCATTAGTTTCATTACATCATTGACGATGACGAAGCATTTTCTTCGTCTCATTTCGATTTGATTAAAATGCAATCTTGTGAAGCAAATTTGTGTGACTTGATTTCAAGCAATCCGTGGCAGCATTTAAATATTGGCGCCTTTTCAATGGAAGCCATGGCAGTGAACCAGCTGTTTTAGTATCGATAATAACTTTCTAGCTGTCAGTGTGTCAACAAAATTTTCTAGTTTTTTAGTGGTTTTAGTCTCGTATTCATATAGTATTTATTAAGTTTTATCATATTATAATTAATATGGTTTAGTATCTACCGCCACAGTGTATTTCCTTTATTTATATTCCTATTACATTTTTTGTTATATTATAAAATGGATAAAATACAGCTCTGTGAAAGTCTCATGAATTGGGTAAGGAACTTAGCCTAGAAATGCATCCTTTATCTCAACTTCACGTCACACGTCACCTGATTGTGTAATAATCTCGATAAAATAATTGATTTATTAATTAATATGGTACTCCCTTACCTTCTTATAATTTTTTATGGTAGGCTAAACGTTTTTCTTCAAATGCAATACCATTTATTCGGCAAATATAGCTGCACGAAATGTCAGTCATCCGACAATATTCATTGCATGAGACGTCTATTTTTCTAATTAGTACCTACAGTTAGAGTAGAAATAAAAACTGATACTAATTTGGCAGATGGAATAAATTATGTTGATCCCTCACATGTTAGGTAGGTATTTTGTTGTTTTTTCATAAGTCTAGGGTAAAATGGAGATTGTCGAGTGTATTAGTACATTGTCCCTGAAAGAAAGACGACTAATGTTCTCATTTGATTTCAGCTCCAAACTTTTGACTTGGAAGCACCTCACAGGAATGTGGAAGAAATCAGTGATGGTGTGGCGATGGCAGAGGCTCTCAATCAGATGTGAGCATGTTTCTGACAAAGCGTAAAAGACATAGTTTTAGTGAACAATGTGACCATCTAACTGCCAAGTTTATTACAAGACCATTATTTTGATTTCAGCGCTCCAGAATGGTTTGATGACTCATGGATGCAAAAAATTAAGCCAGTATCGGGCAATAACTGGAGACTGAAGGTAATTTTGAACACCCATCTTCCATCTATGTTCGTGTCATTTGAATCATTCAACAATTTCACAAAAACTTAATAATTTTCAGGTCAGCAATTTGAAGAAAATAATTGACAATATTACAGATTACTACCACGAAAGTATAAATCAAAATCTGATGGAAACAAACAAGCCAGATGTTGTCAAAATTGGTGAGATCATACCTACTGTATTGTCGTTGAGTACAAATGTCAGTCGATGTTCCTTACACTTATGCATGAATTATTATCTTTCATTTGCAGGTGAACATTGTGATGCGGCAGAGCTGGGCAAATTATTACAACTCATTTTGGGATGTGCCATTAACTGCAACCACAAACAAGGTATGTTATTCGTTCTGTCGGTGCAATAATGTTTCTTCGTTGACCTACTTAAGAGTCAGCTTAAAACTGGAAGAAAACATTGGAGATAATATTTCCTAAATATCGTCTTAACTTTTGTTTGATTCAAATTATTACAATTTATAAAAATAATTAGCATTTCTAATTTTTCAGTCTACCTTAGTAGCTATTCGAGGAAATAAGGAACATGACTGACCTCTGATGGATTCTTTGATACAAGACATAGGGGGGGGGGGGGATCAGGGAGGATATCAGGGGGATATTTATATAAATAAATTATATTAAATTTGCTTTAGTTGTTTGTTATGGCTAAAAAAGTAAACTTGTAACAAGGGGTGGGGCGTTTAAACGTTTAAATGTCAAGCTTGCGTTTAAACGTTGGTAAACGTTTAATGGTAAAATGTGTTGACATTTGTAATACTCAAAACTGTATCAAAGAATACCAAACACCAGTTGTTTTGTCTATTTATTTTGATGTCAGTTCGGCAGAATGCTGCGATCAGCTGTGGTGCTTTTACCCCTCCCCCTCTAGCTACTACTATCTCACAAGTCACTTCAAGGCTGAAGCTATTTGCCATTCAACATATATTGACCATTATTTTTTTGCTGGCGACATAGCCTCTGGGAATATGAAGAAAGTTCATATCTTCACAATGAGTACCTACCTATAGTAGAATGGAAAGACTGGAAGTCATGCGTAATTGCATAGATTTTTAGATCAGTCGAGATGCTGGAGTGCTTGTTTCAATAATCAACAAAGTGAGTTGAAAAAGTTCAACACACAAAGTTGAACAAAGAGACAAAGTTGAAAAATATTGCAATTTAAATTGAGGTGTATTTTTATTTCAAGATCAGTTGAAGGAAAGTTTTGGGAAGTGTACAATTTCAACAAGCTCTCAAGAATGACACATGGTCTTGAAAGTGGTTGCACAGGGGGAGAGGCAATAAATATTTTTGTATCATTTTTATGCTCAGTAAACATTTAAATGTTTAAATTGACATTTTGAGAGCATTTAAATGTTTACTAAACTGCTCAGTTTTCCCAACCCTATGTACTTGTAACTAAATTTAAATTTCAGTTGTTTCTCCTTTTTCACTGCCCTAAGGAAACACGAACTTCAAAAATAAAAAAGTGCATCTAAAAAGTTCCCTGCCAGAAGTGGCTCCCTCACGCATCGCTTATTTGTTCGAATAAAACACCAACATATTAAGACAATATTTGTGTCAAACCTGAAAAATAGGGACATTTCAGCTTTGACACGACTTGACACACAATATTGTATGCACAAGTTGGTGTTTATGCTGAGGTCGACTGAAAATTTAGAATGCTAATTATTTTTCAATTTTTCATAATTGGTAGGTATGTAGTTCCTACTTCAAAAGTTATAACGATGTCGATGTCGATCGTTAGACATCAATATAACAAGTCTATAACAAGGCTATTATAACAAGTCTGTAGATTTACCAATATTGAAATGCTTAAACGCAACGTTGCAGTTGACGTTGAAACGTGTTAACATCCCAGCCCTAGTTCCTGGTAGTAAGTTGTTAAATGCTCTTTTTCAATTTTAAAATTAACTGAATTTCATATCCTAGGTACAGTAGGAGAAATCATCTCCGTTCACCCCCACCACGTTCAAACAACCTTTCCCTTGTTACCAGTCGAGGGGGAGGAGCCTTAACTAACGTAAATGATGGAAAGGGAGGACGGAGGGTTAAAACAAGTCTTGAAGCCGGGTGTACCTACACCTTAATGCAGCTTAATAATTTTACAGAGAATTTGAAAATTGTCAAAATACACAGAGCAAATAATTCTGCACAACTCTGTCACTTCTACATAGTCTACAATGAGATGGTCACAATCTAAAAAATTACAGAGGTCTTTTTCTTTGTCCTTCCCCAATAATATGAAAAGATTTTTTTATAAATATGAAATAACGTTATAAATACTTACTTTGAAGGTTACATAACTCGCATCATGGCCATGGAGGAATCTGTCCAGCAAGTGATAATGCAGTCTATCCAGGACCTGGAGAACAGCAACAACAGTTCGGGCGGCGCGACGAGCTTAGGTCTGTCGATGGGTCTGGAGACGGTGGATACCCGGCTGGTGCATGAGCTGGAGTCTGCGGTGGAAGCGAGGGACCAGATGGCCCAGCGCTGTCATGAGCTGGACATGCAAGTCACGCTGCTGCAGGAAGAGAAGTCCAGCATCTTCCTCGAGAACAGAAGGCTTCAGGAGAGGCTGAGGGAGTCCGAACAGCACGAGGACTCCACCGTCGGCTCGGGATACAAACACAAGGAGCTCAGGAAACATCTAGATATGGCGAAAGAAGATCTTTTTAAAATGGAAACATGTAAGTTTAGTGATGCCCAGCGGGAATATTCCCGAGCAAATTTGGGGAATATTCCCCAAATCGGGAATTTACTTTTTTATTATAAATTAAAATTATAATGTTCTTATTTTGTAGTATTCTCTTCTTTGTCACGAATTTTCTTGATATCTTATGACAGGGGTCGGTAACCTTTTTTGGTGACGGGAGTCAATTTCCGAAAAATTTATAAATTAGATAATAATGCGAGCTGCAGCAGGCAATCAAATATAATACACCGAAAATAATCAATTGAATTACTAGTTTATTCTGCTATTTTGACGCAGGGCGTTTTTTAAAGAATTTCAACAATTTCTAAGAAGTGATATAGGGACTGAACAAACTCAATCCTACAACATCCCCCGCAGGGCGTTTTTTTTTCTTAGAATTTTCAAATTTTTCGATTCCAGATCTTTATTTAAATTATAAAGAGCCATTTAAAACCCACCAAGGAGCCGCAGGTTGCCAACCCCTGTCTTATGACATCTCATAACATAAACATGCTTTAATAATGTTTTCTCTTAATGTTTTCTCATCCCTGTAGTAAATTCCCAATAAATTCCCGGTTTGGGGAATATTCCCGGGAATATTCCCGAAAAAATAAATTCCCGGGAATATTACATCACTATGTAAGTTACATAAGAGCTGTGGTTATGGACTTTAACTCCGTTTGTCCTGGGTGCGATTCCCGCCGCTGTCCTTCCTTACCTTATTGTTGTTATCAAGTGCGAAATGCTGAAATAGTTCAACACTACTTATAGCCTAGGTACAATGGTCTACTTTCCATCTATCTTTCTCACTGCATTATATCTCCCAATCATCTTCAAAATAATTCATTCATTCGTCACCATTAGGCTGGACTACTACTAAAATAAATCGAAGTGACTCTTTCACCTGGTTTGAAAATAGCTCATGAGTAAAATTCACCAGGTTGAATTTTGGCCTGAAAAGTGTGTTTCTCCTTTTACAGTTCTTATTACACTCTCGCATGGACTTGAGATTAAAAACACTTAATGGCAAAATGGGCCATTCTGTGTTTATTGAAGATTTAGTCTGAAAGATTGTTATTTAATCAGTGGATGGTAAAAATATAATTATAAATATTAAATGTTAATTTTTTTACGGAACAGGTTGGGTGAGTGGTTAACGCTCTGAACTTATATTCCGGAGGCCCGGGTTCGGTTCCAGCGGCGTCCTTCCTGACTGGAGTTTTTTTTTGTGGTTTTCCCTCAGTCAACAGGCAAATGCTGGGAAGGTACCCTACTAATAGGCCATGACCGCCTCCTTCCCACCTTCCGTCCTTACCGTCTCTTCACCATCATCTCCCAATCATCATCATAATCATTCATCCGTCGCCATTAGCCTCGCTGCAGAACAACACGACGTTAAGCCCCAGACGAAAAAAAAAAATGAAATGTTAATAACAACCCATGTACAATAGGTACAATAGTAAAATATTTTCACGGTATTTTGCTACGGTATGTACTTTATTTGTATAAAATGTCCAATATAAAAATGTGTTCAATATAAAATAGAGACATTTTAGGATCTAGGTACCTAGGGTAGGGACTAAATTTGTAAGGGAGAAACTAATACAGTAAATGCCAATGTTCGTTGGAAACATGATTGCCAAGAGAAACAATGGGGGGTCTAGGGGGAGGGCCCCCCAGCACCATGCGGGTCCGGGGCACATAGCCCCGGGAAAATTTTGAATTTCAAGAATGAATTTGGTGCGTTTCTACGTACATAATTTAACACTGTTTAAACCTATCTTTATCTGAACGAATAATTGGACGACATCATTGGTAGGTATGGTAAATTGAATCCGAGCACTGCCAAAAAATATATTAATTAAAGTAACTAAAATGTGTGGAAAAGTGTCATACATATTAAAATGCTGCGCAGCGGATATTTTAAATTTCTGCCCGCAGGCAGGTTTCAAATGATTTTGGTGCATTTTAATTGTAAGAAAACAAAAGTTAATCAACCACTCATATCAGGAAAGTTCATATAAATATGTCCAGCAGCGATTTAGTAAACTTTTTATACTCTTAAAGGCAGGTTTAAAATGATTTTGGTGTAAAATAACAATATAAATTGAATTAGGTCATAAGACTCTCATATAACAATGCCGCGCGGCGAATTTTGGTGAAATTCAGCCCTTATCGAGTAATTTTTTTAAGATATTATTATGCGTTACCAGGGGGGCAGATTGATACTCTTGCCCCCCCTTCAGACGTCTAGGGGGGGGGGGGCACGTGCCCCCTCTGCCCCCCCGGTTCCGGCGCCCCTGTAATCTATAGGTATCAATATTCTTTTTAATATATAATATATAATGTATGAACTGCAAATTTTAAAGATTTGACCTCCGGTGGGATTCGAGCCCACGACCTTTAGATTGCCGGTCTAATGCTCTACCAATCTTTCTACTCAAATCTTTTAAATTTGCAGTTCATATACATAACATCATCCCATCTGAGATTGTCAGAAAATTTCTTTCATATGAATTTATATGACTAATATGTTTTTTTTCTGATGACCTCAGATAGGGTGATGATAATTAATACCAACTGCAAATTGAAAATGTTTGCCTACTGTGGGATTCGAACCCACATCCCTGAATTGCTGGTCCAGTGCTCTTACCACTAAGCTAAGCAGGCTATTCAATCTGCAGTGGTTTTGTTCCATATAAACTGTATTTCTACAGTCCGAGACGCGTGATGAAGAGGTCAGAAGACCGTGGAATCTTTTCCACGTTTGACAACTGACATTCACCTTCTTGTATGGATTTTTCTCATATACGATGAGTACTTATAGGTGACTAATATGGTTTTTTCTGATGACCTCAGATAGGGTGATGATAATTAATACCAACTCAAATTGAAAATATTTGCCTTCATATAAATATATAAGAATCATAAGAATCATATCAATATCATATAAGATATTATAAGAGCTTATATAATAATTCCACTTATACAAATTATCGTATACCCTAACAATATACATACCCTCCATTCCTGGTGCTTCACCAGCAGGTGAAAATACCTATTTACATTCCAAATTAATATGGAAGTCAGAATATTTCTGTACATCCATGGCACTTAAATTCCATGGCCGCCCGCCCAATTACATTAAATCGAAGAGTGATAGAGTACATTACGCTCCTGGAAAAGCTATTTTGGTGGTTTCCGATCCGTTATCGTCTAGGAGGCTTATGTTCTGTGTTATTCTTATGACATTGCGCCATCTTGAATCACTTGTAATCTGAATTGACATTGTTTCTTGAATGAGTCACATGGAGAAGTGAGTCAAAGCAATTGTATTGTATTTAGTAGCAAGTATCGTAGACAATCATTATCACTGCTTACAAACATAAATATTGAAAGCCTACAAGTTGATGCTTCCTTAAATGTCGAAGAATGTAAATTTCTCAATTCAATTTTTCTATCTTCTCACGAGCATAGTTTTTTTTGACAGATTTCCTGGAGTAAAGATGTTGTATTTTGGGCACTCTAAGTAGGTAATCTGTCAAACAATCAGCTTCCCTGTAATATGTTATTTTGACCAGGGATGCCAAGAAAATAATATTCAAGCCTCGTCTTAAGGTTTATTGTTTTTTTGTTTATTTATTTAATAACAGCTTGGGAATCACACATATATTATCTTAACAATAACATAAAAGTTTCACATTCCAGTGGCCGCTAGTCGACTATGTGGTAACATAGAATTAGGGTAACATACATAGATACATTGTGAAATAGTGAGTCTAGTGGTTGAGGATTAACATGATGGATACACTGCAGTGCTAATTATTATTAAGTTAAATAATATTTGGATACTTCAATAAGTAGTGAGGTACACTATTGAGAGTTATTTACATTATTATATAAGGCTAGAGGCTAAACTGCAGTGCAGATTATTAAATGAGAATATATAACACACAGAGAAATAGTGTCAAAAATGTGCCAAGTGATAACCCTAAGTTTGTCTTTCATCTAATCATGATTAACATTTAAGATCAATTGGTATACGGGTTTGGTCTCCAATCGTATCGGAAATTTCATCGTTTTGCACGGTTTTGTTGAATAACCAGAGCCTAATTAACAAGGCACCAAATTAAAATGAAAAAGTGCTACTAATATACAATCAAACTGATAATGTGAACATCCTATCAAAGTAACACCCACTTATGAAACAATTTTTCTCTCTCAATTTTCTAAAACGGCAGAGCGCTTGTATCACTTTAAGACTTAGTTGTTTATTTACGTCATCTGCCTAATCATATTCATTACGATTGGTGTTGAGTTGTTTTTTAACAAGATGGTCTTATTTTTGAAAGTAGTTAGGTACTTACTAGCTTGCTATAATTTGTCTAAGTGAATTGTTTGCATATTGGTGCCAGTATTAATTGCTCCTACTGCCTATTCATGAGAACTTCAAAGTTATTAAACCCAATCCAACATATATATTTTTTGTAACAATAATTATAATATTGATGTGATTATTTATATGATGACTCCCTCATAAAAATAAAATAAAATAGCATATAATAATAAATAGTACCTAACCAACTAAATTATGAAATATTGCCACAGAATGTTTTATCTTCAGGCGCGTAGGAACTAAATTTGCAAGGGGGGGGGGGGAATAATATTGTAAAAGAACTTGAGCTGGAAATACTAGGGTCTACAAAAACAATGGGGGGTCTGGGGGGAGGGCCCCCAGCAAAATGCGGGTCCGGGGCGCACAGCCCCGGAAATATTTTGAATTTCAGACATCAATTTGGTGCATTTCTACGCGATTTTAACACTTTTAAGCACATTTTTTTCTTGACACGTAAATGTATAAGAACATAGGGAGGGGAATTGAATCAGTCCCCCCCCCCTTCCTACGCGCCTGTTCATCTTATTGGTACCTATTCATATTACAAATGAATCAAAATATTTCATATTAAATAATAAATACACAAATCTGAAACTAGGTAATCTTGAGTTAATACAAAATCATTGCTTTAGTTGTAATAATCTAAATTGTCTGTACAAATGATAAAGAAAGTAACCTCCCTATAACTTTGATATTAATTGAAATATATCGTTCAAACTGTGCATGGTGATAGTTCCCCTACTCAACATTCTCTGAGTCACACGAGATCCATTTGTGCCATCGTTGAACCCAACACTCCAATAATATTCAGACATGTAGGGGCAGCAATACCCACTACTTCACAACCAATACTTGTTTGCATAATCAAATCGTGTCTTCAAAGTTATAAGGATCCAATCCAGCGGATGGGAGAAGGAGAGATATAGAGCACAAGTATTCCTTATGATAATCGTGTTTTATTGTCAAACTCGGTCGCCGTAGCTCACCTACACCAAACGTCTGCGTACAAGCGAGCTCTGAAGATAACTAACCGCTAGTTGCTACCTGCTAACCCTGCCTGCGAGGGGTGAATTGGCGGCAACTCCTCCACTCTGAGGTGTGGTCAGAACAATGACATTCTTGGCAAAGCTAGGGAAGCATCTTGAGACTGCCCGAGGGCTCTCGAGGCTTGTCAAAAGCACGGGGCTAGAAACTATGATGTCGCCCCTCCTGCGACGGATGTACTGATGAGTTACTGCTAATGATTCGTTACATCACCCCGCCAGATCAAAATAGGGTTGTCAAAACACATTTTTATCTAAACTAAGAACACTAAACCTAGGAATATTTCAACGAATGATACAGAGTTGAAATAGACCCATAGAATAAAATACATAAATTGTTATCGCTATACCTGCCCTAGAACAAGGAAATCTAACATTGTAATACACTTATTAGTAATTACTCATAATGTCACTTGCAATAGCGATGAAAAAATATCATGAGTCTTAAACTACCAACATTGACATGCAATACAATAAATGACAACTGAAATAGAAGAAGCGGTGTCAATGAATAAAGTTCATCTTTGACATTAATTTTGTCTCTCAGTTTATGTTTACATTTCCAGAATGTAGGCATATCAAATGTTTCACGCTCGAACACACAAAAACACACGGGAACTCTGACAGGTATCAGTTGACCTGCTAGCGCACCTGGCACTTCCTCATTCACTCGAATCTTGATGTTCTCCACCGCACTGTGTACTCCTCGGTAATCTTTCCTGTCGCCATCGTGTTTCATCAATGGTTCGAGGAAGTCACTAATGTTCTCCATGGTGATCATCGCCTGACTTCCGGTCTTCTCTTTCCTGATCTTGATTTTCTCATGACCGATCTCCGTCGTCTCAACGTCATCGACAATTATTGCGGCGGCGTTGGCACTCTGCGGCAATGACTCGGGGACCGCGTTGTCACTCTGCGGCAATGACTCGGGGACCGCGTTGTCACTCTGCGTCAATGACTCGGGGATCGCGTTGTCACTCTGCGGCAATGACTCGGGGACCGCTTTGTCACTCTGCGGCAATGACTCGGGGACCGCGTTGTCACTCTGCGGCAATGACTCGGGGACCCGCGTTGGCACTCTGCGTCAATGACTCGGGGACCGCGTTGTCACTCTGCGTCAATGACTCGGGGACCGCGTTGTCACTCTGCGTCAATGACTCGGGGACCGCGTTGTCACTCTGCGTCAATGACTCGGGGATCGCGTTGTCACTCTGCGGCAATGACTCGGGGACCGCGTTGTCACTCTGCGTCAATGACTCGGGGATCGCGTTGTCACTCTGCGGCAATGACTCGGGGACCGCGTTGTCACTCTGCGTCAATGATTCGGGGACCGCGTTGTCACTCTGCGGCAATGACTCGGGGACCGCGTTGTCACTCTGCGTCAATGACTCGGGGACCGCGTTGTCACTCTGCGGCAATGACTCGGGGACCGCGTTGGCACTCTGCGTCAATGACTCGGGGACCGCGTTGTCACTCTGCGTCAATGACTCGGGGACCGCGTTGGCACTCTGCGTCAATGACTCGGGGACCGCGTTGTCACTCTGCGGCAATGACTCGGGGACCGCGTTGTCACTCTGCGTCAATGACTCGGGGACCGCGTTGTCACTCTGCGGCAATGACTCGGGGACCGCGTTGGCACTCTGCGTCAATGACTCGGGGACCGCGTTGTCACTCTGCGTCAATGACTCGGGGACCGCGTTGTCACTCTGCGTCAATGACTCGGGGACCGCGTTGGCACTCTGCGTCAATGACTCGGGGACCGCGTTGTCACTCTGCGGCAATGACTCGGGGACCGCGTTGGCACTCTGCGTCAATGACTCGGGGCCGCGTTGTCACTCTGCGTCAATGACTCGGGGACCGCGTTGTCGCGTTGGACTTCGTCAACAACGTTGGTGTTTTGAATGAGTGATATTTTGATGTCATTAATTGCCTTCGCGAATTCATATCCCATCAGCGGCAATGAAGGCTGTTGGCTGACGGTTTCTAGTTTCCCGAATCTGGAGTTGCCTTCTTTCCGCTTGAGCCGAGTTGTTCTGGAAAGCCGTGTTCGGACGTCGATACGCAGTCTCGGGGGCGTGAAGCGGTCTTGCCGGCGCGCCGCTACGTCATCCAGATCGCGTAAGAACATGAGCATTTCCTGCTCGTTGTTTATTTTCGCCGACATGATGGCCGTTTCGACATTGGACGGCATTATTGACGTGATGCGTCTGATGAATACTCGCGTGGTCCTTGGTGGTGATAGATGTTTCGTCCTCGCCATCCACGTTATGAAAAATGAAGTGTATGTTTTGTCTCTATGTCTATTGAATGTCGCTGCATTCATTTCTTGTACCAACCTCTCTTGTCGGCCCTCCGACCAGAACATGTCCAGGAACGCCAGACGGAAATCCGACCAACTTTCCCCCATGTGATAAAATGCTTTACCCCATGCTTGGGCCATACCGGTCATGTGCATAATAGCGTGTCTTATTCTCTCTTCTGGTCGCACACTCATTGCGGCGAACTGCTGTTCCATAGGGTTCATAAATTTGACGGGATACACTGCGTCGTCGTCACCAAATCGCGGTATCTGCTGAGAAGGCGCCGCACTCGTAGCTAGCGGCGGTGTCGGCGGTACGTACACTTGCCGATCTTGCTGCTGGGGTTGGGCTGGCTGCTCGAGGGATGCGATGCGCGTGCCGAGGGCGGTGATCGCCGCCAGGACAGTTTGCAGGTCTGCCTGCGCGGTCGAACAGGAACCTTCTTCCTGCGCTTGCTTCAGCTTTGTAGGACCCATCTCGTACAGCAACACGATCACAAGTTCGAATCACGGATGATCGATACACACAATAACTTAACACAAAAATTTAAAATGTCTCAACACGAATGTTGGTCGAAGCACGGAACAAGTATGTTCGTACTGGTTGATATCGTGTCCAACACGTATGTTGAACCGGTCCGTTTTCGTTGGGCGCCAATATAAGGATCCAATCCAGCGGATGGGAGAAGGAGAGATAAAGAGCACAAGTATTTCTTATGATAATCGTGTTTTATTGTCAAATTTGGTCGCCGTAGCTGACCTACACCAAACGTCTGCACACAAGCGAGCTCCGAAGATAACTAACCGCTAGTTGCTACCTGCTAACCCTGCCTGCGAGGGGTGAATTGGCGGCAACTCCTCCACTCTGAGGTGTGGTCAGAACAATGACATTCTTGGCAAAGCTGGGGAAGCATCTTGAGACTGCCCGAGGGCTCTCCAGGCTGGTCAAAAGCAAGGGGCTAGAAACTATTATGTCGTCCCTCCTGCGACGGATGTACTGATGAGTTACTGCTAATGATTCGTTACAAAGTAAAAAAAGTTCTTAGTAAAACCGAAAGGTAGAAGTCAAAGGGTGTAAGATTCTGGATGTTACATTGATGGGAACTCATTCAACGGTCTAATTTGCTGAACACCTGTTTTATTGCCAAACAACAGTGTATACCTATAAATTATTTCAGCTCTTGAACTTGGACATTGATTAAAACTCTTCGTTTTATTTGGACTTTCAAAAGTTCTTTTTAATTTATTAAATTACAATATTTTGGTTATTAATTCAATAACCTTCATCAATTGATTTTTTGGTATCTAGTTACCAATTGAAAAATACGGCAGATAAACAAATCTTTTGATTGAATTCTACTGTTTCAGTCATTTTGAAGTACCTAGATACCGGATTGATTATTCCTTAAAAATAAAATTAATCCAACATTTAGTTAATCTGCCGCAACTTTTAGTTGGTATTAATACCGGTCCTTAAATATTCAGATTGAGTTAAGGAAGAGGTGCATTTTTAATTATTGCTTCTCAACTGAAGTGTTTCTAACTTGACCACTTCTAGCTCGAGACGACTACAGGGCAAAGGTTGAAATGCTGGAGAAGGAACTACTGGAGAATCAGGCGCGAGTGGAAGAGCTGCAGAAACTGTCTGACGAAGCTCGCCATCTGAAGGACGAAGTGGACATCTTGCGCGAGACGGCGGACCAAGTGGCCAAGTACGAAGCCACGATCGCATCCTACAAGAAGAAGCTCGAGGAATACGGAGACTTGAAGAGACAAGTGAAGATTTTAGAGGATAAGAATACTGATTACATGACGCAGACCATGGAGCTTGAAGAGGTGAGCTATCCTACGTATAGTCCCACACACTCAATGTGTACTGGAATCGGAAACTTTTTCTGAATGTGACTGTACTCAAACAACATTGTGCTGCAGTGAATGCATTTATACGAATGCCACGTTAAGATAAGAGTAATGGAGCAAGTTAACTCAGGCAGAAGCGCTTTGGAACTGCATCCAGATATTCAGGGTGCGATTCCCACGACTGTTCTTACTAACTTTTTTTGTGGTATCGCTAAGTTGAGAGGTGAATGGTGGGAAGGCTCCCTACTTCCTAACTTACTTCCTTCCACTTCCATCCATCCTCTTTCTTCATCGTCATTTCCCTATTAGCATCATAATCACATGAAGGTATGTGAAATGAAATACCTACCTATATTAATAATTACCAACTGAAATATGAAAAGATTTTCCTCGAACCCACGACCTTCCGATATCCAGTCAGATGCTCTACCAACTGAGCACCTATATCCATATATCCCTATATATCCAGACAAACCGGGAACTATCATATAGCCAGGTAGCCATAGCTCAGTTAGCTCAGATAGCTCAGTGAATAGAGCAAATATGTGGTTCTGATAATAGTGCTTCAAGCTTTTTTTTATCTTTGAGGAATTCTTTGAAAATTGGGCAATGTCACAGGAAATCATGCAATTTACAATTGCCATTATTGTTTCTGAATGTTTTAGGGAAAATTTTGATTAATTTTACAGGAATTGAAGAAGTGCAGTAACTGGAAACAACAGCTTGATGTATATAAGAAGCAAGTAACGGAATTACATTTAAAAATGAATGAAGAAACGAAACGAGCAGACAAAGCTGAATTTGAATGTAAAAAGGGTCAAGACAAACTAAATGCTTTGCAACGTGAAAAAGAGGTGGGTTTTGTGAAGACAATTTGAAGACATTGTTGTGGTTTGATAAGGGTGACTTTCAATGGCTTCCTATAGATTTATTTTGTTTTCCAAGAAATATAAATACATGACAAATAAACCCTGCTGAACTGACAGCACTTATCAGCAGGAGTAAAATGATCTTACACATTACACCTAGGTATGTATTTAAAGTAATAGTTCGGGTTACTAAAATCTTTCTGTGATGGGTTCTTCATACAGTTTCTGATATAGGCATATGTTTTGAAAAATGTTGGATCTCATGTGTACCATTCACTTATATTGCAAGAAAACCGACCCTTTTGTGACGTCTTATGAGGGGACCAATCAACCGCACTTCATTGGGGGTAGGGCAACTCGCTACCTGCACAGGCTTGTTTTCCGGTGAAATTAATTATTCTCAGAAATCTGTTAATATCTTTTGCTTTTTGTCAACGTTCTCATCTTTCATAGTTAGCAGGAGGTTTGTTAATTATTATTTATTTGTCTTGTGTTCAGAGATACTTAGCACACTGAAATATGCTTGTAGCTTTATTCATGATATTCGCGATTATCAGTTTCTATTCGGATTTTAATATCGTGTGTGTATATTATTTGTTTTATTCGTTATTCTTGTGACAATGGTAATTGCATAGACATTGTATATGTCTATGGTAATTGTAATCGTAGATTTGTAAAAAGAGATTACAATTCAATGGTGTCACAAGTATATCGCCACAAGTTTCCTAAAACAAATATCCACAGCTTTACAAGAAATGGCTGCACAAACGAAACGAGAAAAAACGAGATTTGTGCGAATTTTATTTCAGCAATTTCCTAATTTTCTTCACTGGTGTACTTTGGTTCATATCTATGCGGATGATTTCCAGACAGTAAATAAAATAAGTATTTGTTACAATATTCATATTGCACGTCAACACGCTTGGACAAACTTACTGCGAACTAGGGGAAAGGTTGCAGTTTCAATATGGAACGACATTTATAGACTAGGAAAACGCTCAGTGTAACGCGTTGATGAGCGAACACAGAACATGCAACATCCCCAATCACGATAAACGACACGGCACAAGACGATTTTCTCTGCAACTTTCCAATCTCCATATACATACTCTGGATGAATATCAGATCCATTGTGTCTTGACTTTCCTACGTCATACTTTTTCCAGCTTTTGACAACCCATACTAAACTCGTAAAATTACAATAAATACTTGACTAATTGTGTAAAATTTTAGATAATGTCAGGTCTTGATCACCATGCAAAATTTGAACTTAATCGGAACATTTTGATTGTCGACCAATCAGAAGATATTATTTAAACTTAAAACCAATTGGAGGATTTGGCCTTCGTACTGCCAAAGATAATAAGTACTGCATCCGATTTGATATGCGCTAGTTTTACTGTAAATTGTGGACCGCTTGGCTGCTCTACAGGCCTTGGAGCAGAAACTTAAAGAAGGCAGGGATGAAAATGTAGTTTACATTTTACAAATATTTCAAGATTAATATTATGGAATAAAATGTCCCTAAAATGACAAAAACTTTTAAAAATAACGACAGATTAGACTGAAAATTGGCAAAAATACCTTAAATGCTGGTACCAATGACCATGCAAAGTTTTAAATTGGTCGGTCAATCGGTTCTAGTTTAATTTTCAAAAATACATGAAAAATAGTTTTAAATTTTAACCAATGGGAGGATTTGGCTGAAACTTTGTATGATTGGGTATAATGTTGGTTGCAATGTTTTTGCTATATTTCAAATTGATCGGAGTAACCAATCGAAAGATTTTTTTTTAAAAACTTGAACCAATAACAGGAGCCCATTCAAAAACGATCTCAGGGACCGCATAGATTACGTTAGCATGTGTGCAAAGTTTCAGATCGATTGAATGTGCGGTTTGAAATGGGCAGTGACCACAAAAAAAAAAAAGAGAAAGTGCCAAAAGAGTATTGTGGTGGCGCTCGCTAAGCTCGCTCAATAATACTAGGAAAACGCTCTGTAAAACGCGTTGATGAGCGAGCACGGACACGCGCAACACCTCGAACCGAAAATATGTCGATCGAAAATATCATTAAAAGCCAATAATTCTTGAAATTCGTCAAACTTGTAGGTATAAAAATCTCCAAATATTCCAAAAGTATTAGTCCCAATAGCCATGCAAAGTTTTAAGTTGATCGATTGAACCTTTATGATTAAAATGTTCCTTGTTAAAATTCAAAAATCATAGGATATATTTAAAAAAATATACCTGGGACCACTCATATGATAAAAGTGTGTGTACTTACACAATATTAGACGATCTGTTGAAGGGTCATATCAGTTTCATACGTTTGAAAGTTTCTGCTCTAACTACCTTGGAACTATAAAGAGTCGAAGAAGCCGTGATCAACATTTTCGAGAAATTTGACAGATAACACGCAAAATGTCAGTAAAATGTCAATAACTTTTGGATTTAAACACAGATAAGTCTGAAAATTGTCAAAAATACAGATTATGTTGTACCCAATGACCATGCAAAGTTTTAAGTTGATCGGTCGTACGGTTCTAGTTTAAATTTCAAAAATAATATGAAAGATTTTTTTAAATTTTAACCAATGGGAGGATTTGGCTGAAACTTTGTATGATTGAGTAAAATGTTAGTGGTAATGACTTGTCGAAAGATAATTTTTTTAAATTTGAACCAATCACGGGATCCCGTTCAAAAACGATCCCAGGGACCGCATAGAGTACGTTAGTATGTGTACAAAATTTCAGATTGATTGCTTGAGCGGTTTGACCTGGGGTGTGACCACAAAAAAAAAATACAAAAAAAAAAAAAAAAAACACAAACACACAGAGAAAGTGCCATAAGAGTACCGTGGTGACGCTCGCTCAATAAACCATTATTGAACTGATTATTGAATTATTGGACGGGAAATATCAAATCATAAATACTCCCCCCGTTGAATGCCGCCTAGACAGCTGGTCGCGTCTACCTGTGCGTGCGAACTACCCTCATAGCACGTCACAGCTCGGACAAGTATCCTGTCAGAAAAACGTGCAATGCTCGTGATCCATGTGAGATAGATTTTTTTTCTGTTTCTGTGAATTAGAATTGAATGTTGCTATGATTTAAGACTTGCTAGAAGGTAAACGGAACTATTCCTTTAAGAGGCATTGATAAAATAACGGAACTCACTCAGTTCTTCAAAGTGTTTTTTTTGTTTTGTCTTCCCACGAACAGAATACACACATTTCAAACTCAGCACACTATATTAAGTACTTAATGTCGCATTATTAAGTAATGTCAATATTGTGTTTGAAATGTTTCGCTTGCGCTGGTAGAATAATGATACCTAATAAATAATGTAACATTCTGTAGCCGAAACAATATCTAAAAATAATAAAAATAAATATGTAAATATCAATTCAGTTTAGTTTACAAACTACACTCATAACATGCATTTTTTAGGTATGCTGAAAACAAACAGGAATTTTGATGGAGATTGATTATTGATATATTTGAAATTCTTTAGTTAGCCCTCAGGCTATTTCAGTAGGTACCTACATAGGTACAAAATGATTTTAATTCACTTGTACATACAATATTTCCTATTTTATGATTTATCTTTTACATTATCCCTAATGCTACATTTAAATTCATACAATTCCTTTAATTATTTCCTTACAGAGATTGGTAATCGAAAGAGATTCGCTGAAGGAAAGTAACGAAGAATTAAAATGCTCACAACTTCAATTAAGAGATGTTCAAAATGTGAATGCGCCTGAAACGCTATTAGCTGAGACAGTTTCAGAAACAATGATTCCTCCAGAAATCAAGTGAGTTGCTAAATGTTCACTCCTCATTAGAGTTTTCTTCTTTCATTACTTGTTGGACAGAACTCATGCCACCTGTAATTCCAGAGAGAAACTCATACGTTTACAACACGAGAATAAGATGCTGCGTTTGAACCAGCGAAGTTCCGAAGACGAGAAGTTACCAGAAGTGCAGACAATGTTGGACAACACTACGCAGCTTGTCAACCAATTGCGCCTTGAAAACAGGTAAGCTAGTTTACAGTTTGACATAGTGCTGAAAGATGAACATGGGTTTCTTTGACCTTGAAAGAGCCAGAGCATCTGTTGCCTTACTGGAGGTTCAGTCAACAATATTATTTCATTACAACCTCAAGAAAGTCGAGTCTCTGTAATTCGTTTGCTGTCTTTCATTATGAAATATAAAACAGACCTTTGAAATTGAAGTGAGAGAAGTAGCAGTGCACATGCAGTTGAAAGTATGTAGCACTACTTTAAGCTGAATTGGCATACGTTAAATTATCAAATTTAGTTGTGAACGAATCCATAAGTTTCTATAGACGTGACATTGAAATTGCATTAACTTTTCTTAATAAACGGTGAAACTGTGTGATGTCCGCAGAGAGTCGAACCAACGCGTGCTGGAGCTGGAAAGTCAAGTGGAGGAGCTGCAGGAGCGGGAAGAGGGGGGAGGAGCGGGCATGAGACAGCGCATCACGGACTTGCAGACCCAACTCGCCACCGTGCAGGGAGAGAACGAGAGGAAACAAGCCCAGCTCGACGAGAGAGACGTCTCCGTCATCGAGCACAGTGAGTTCACACATTTACTAGGGTTGTGCCAACCAAACCGGGTCTAAGGTTCCATTTTCCAGTCACCATGTTTGTTTTCAGAACCTTTTCTGAACCTCTGTTTGAATTTTTGCGCGGATTGTGAGTTTGCTCACCGGAAGAAACAGCTGACGTCAGCCATGATAGCAAGATTTTCAAATGAGCGGAGTGAGCGTCTCCACTTGAAACTTATGGCTCGAATCTCTTTTTTTTAATCTATGCTTTTCGCATTAAATTTCAAACAAAGTCATGGAGTAAGTTAATTTTTTCACATAACATTCATTACTATCATCCAGTGTAAAGTGCTAATGATTCCAGCGAAATCGGTCTATTAGTTTCATCGGAAACTTGATTTGTAGTTTGTACTTAGCTTGGCAATAGGGATGGAAGAAACTCTGTGTGCAAATTGAAACTGAAATCTTTTGACCAATCATCACCAAATTTTGCATGGTCATTGGAAGTATTATAAGTGTTTTTTGGTAATTCTGTAATGAACGTCAAGAGTTAATTGACACTTTACTGAAATTTTTATGCTTGATTTGAAATATGTCAAAATTAAAGAGACTAGACCTACACTTCCCCCCCCCCCCCCCCCACCTCAATGAAAAAGACTTCCTATGCTGCAATTGCTAATTTTTGAAGCACAAACAAGTCCATCGGAAGGGCTCCCATCAGCGCTATCTTCCACGTGGCAATGGAAGTAAATGAACAGTCGATGGCTCAGTCAATACATTATCGTCATTATTCGCATTTAATACGTAAATACTAAATAGTAATTAAAAATATATTTATTTATGCATTTATATATGTATTTACAAATATATTCCGGGTGGCGCAAAAAAAAACGTACAATGGGCGAGACATTGCTGTGACAAAACTACTGAATACATCGGGCTGAAAACTTCACCTAATATCAACAACATACTAAGGTTTAATGTGTAAAAGTTTCAAAAACATTACTTTTGTGGGAAAAAAGTTACAGCTGTTCGAATTTGGTTGTCAAAAAATCGATTATACGGAGCTCAAATAACCCTTCAAAACTGCTTACGAAATCAATCTGAAATGTTTAAATTTTAAACATAATACGTTGCTATCAATTATGTACAAATTTCAATACATTGGGATCAATGGAACGAAATGTATGGTGTCTACAAGTTGAGCCTAAAAGCAAAATCAATTTCTAAGTTTTATTATGCACGATAATTTCAAAATGTGTAATCTCAAGCTAATTCTGCTTTTAATCTCAACTTCAAGGTACCATAACTTTTGTCCAATTAATTCTTATTTATTGTAATTTTTACACCAATGGTGGCAATATATTTTGCATAAAAATTGAGATTTTCAGCTTGTTATCATGCGTAGTTTTGAATTAACAGCGTCCCCCCAATGCGTCAACCAATGCACGTTTTCTGGACGCGCCCTATTCGAGCTCCGTATAATCGATTTTTCGACAACCAAGTTCGAACTGCTGTAACTTTTGTCACACAACAGTAATGTTTTTAAACATTTCACATATTAAACCTTAGTATGCTGTTTATATTATGTGAAATTTTCAGACCGATCTATATAGCAGTTTCTTCACAGCGATGTCTCCCCCATTGTGCGTTTTTTTTGTGCCACCCGGTATGTATTTAGATTATATTATGTAACGAATAGTTCTCTTAGTTCCCACCACGACAGGTTTCAGGAGTGCTGTGGTTTGTAATTACGATTTTAGAACGATTCTTATTGGCCATTTTGAGACCGCGAAAATCTGGAAGTTGACGCTCCTTGTGGTGGGGTGGGGGAAGTGTAGGTCTAGTCTCTTAAGTCAAAATGTACCTATCACTTTTTTTTATCACTTCCACTTTGATGAATGAGTTAGATTAGGTATCTTCAAAGGGGTACTCAAGGTCTGTAGAGGAACAGATTTCATACTAATTCGCATTCAATACAAAGACCCGCTTACACCGAGCGTTTTCTTAGTAATACCATGTACTAGTTACTGGAATCTAGGAAGATGGCTGGGTGGATACGCAACTCCATGACGTCACCCACGTTAACTGAAGCAGTAGGCATTTTACAACGTGTGAAAGAGGGGCGACGGAAATGTATTGTTTGGGTTTGCTTCGTCAGGAAATACTGTAGAGATATGTGTGTAGCATCATTGCCTTCCTTATATTTCGGAGCATTGTCAGATAGTAATTTAATTCCAATATGTTGTGTGGGAAAAAAGTTTCGACAGTTTTTAGCATTCCATTTGTTTCACACGTTGCAAACAAGATTCCAATCCCCCCAGCCATCATCCTAGCTGGAATCAATTAAAATCACTATCTTGATTGGTCACATCACATTGAGAAAATATTGTTGGCAACAGTAACAGGTGTTTCTTCAATGATAATAAACAGAAACTCTGATATGCATTGCTTTGTGTTGAATGTATGTGTTCTCTTTGTACAAAAAGCATTATTTGAATAGATATTCACAGTTTTTAAAGGGTAAAGGTTCAGAAAAGGTTTGGAAATGTAGAGGTTCGGTTTGGGTTCAGTTCGACTTCAAAATTGAAGGTTTGCACAACATTACCATTTACAACTCGAAAATACTCAATAAAACTTCAAAGAAACTATATTTCCTTGATGGAATTTTGAAGAAATATGACACTTTATAGCCTTCAGTGCACTTTATAGCACCATAAACTGTGATGAAAGGTTATTATGCCAATTCCCATAACTTGGCATGTTAATTACTGAAATAACACAACAAGTAAGCAAGCGGTGCTACAAGTAAGCGGTGATGTTAAATGGTTAGTGTTATTCTACTGATTTATCCTACTGATCGGAACATTTTAAAATTGGACCTAAAATCAATGGTACAAATTTTAAATTGGGGGTTGATTTTGATAAACTTTTAATTAACGACTTTTAACTTTCTCAAGTTCCTTAATTTGAGTTTGAAACAAAACGATGATAAATAATGACTAATAATGAGTGAATAAAAATTAAAATATTTCACAACTTTCAAATCCCCGTTTTCAATACAATATTTCAGTGTCCATCACGAGTCAGATATGGTGGTTTTTTAGTCTTGCTTAAAAGCAAAATTGCATATTTTATGGTAAAATCTTCCTATAACTTGGAAATGTAACATTAAGGTGCCACCAGCACTCGACTGTCGGAGCTATTAAGTGAGACTGTATGTCAGTGTCTGATAGAACGTTGGCCTCTTGACAGCATAGCATGATTTAAGTTAAACGTTCTTTCATATGACATAGAATTCTACTATTCATGCATTATGCACTAACATTTATGTACAAAATTTGTTTATAAAAATATGTAATTTTTATTTTTTTCTGCATTTTGAAATGAATTAATAGTTAATACTTACACGCCAGTTATGACCTAGAAACGCGCATTTAACATAATACATTGCGTATTATTAGTTACATGTATACGTTACATTTAACAAAATAGAAAAAAATGAGACTTGAATGCATGATGTGAATCCCTGCCCATAAGGCTTTGTTGATCCTTTTCTTCTTTAGAACTCGACAAAAACTTATCTTCATATTCTAAATTACCTAACTCTACACTGTATTAGTAACTGACATTACAAATTCCTCTTCTAGAGCAAAAGCTGGTCTCTCTGCAAGACACTCTTCGTCGTAAAGAAGCAGAACTGGAAGCTGTGAACGAGAGATACCAGAAGTACATTGAGAAAGCCAAGAGCGTGATCAAGAGTTTGGATCCGAAGCCCAATTCTCAGGGCTCGTCTGCCGAGGTGGCCATTCTCAAGAGCCAACTCTCAGAGAATCACAAGCGGCTGGCAGATATGGAGGCCAGTAGTTTTTTACTTTCAACTTGATATTTTACATTTTTAGTAATAAGAGAACTAATAAATAGAACTATACCTACAAATTTGAGTGGCTTTAAGTGGTGGTGCAAGCGCAAGCAATTTTGCGCGTTTTGCAGGCACTTTTTTGGAAACGATTGGGGGGAATTCCAGCTCAGTTCAACCAAATTTTTTAAAAATTTGCAGACATGATTTTTGATTTTGATGAAAGTTGACACACTTGATTATATGGTCACACTGATAACTCCATTTTTTTTGTGTGTGTGTATGGGGTATTCAGAACATACCCATTCTTGTCTCAGATTGCTAAGTGCTGGCCAATGACTCATGCAAGATACACAAGCTGTGACATGAATTTGAAATGAAACATCATTAGTAGTATTTTTAAAACACATAGTCTAGTTTATTGTTCAATAAACACGGCTGTTCCATAAGCTCCATATGGGATTGCTTTCATGCGATTTTTCAGTGTTGAGTAAGTTACTTGAGAAAAGGAACTTCGTTAAAGTTAAGTTACTTGGTCAAAAAAGGAACTTAGTTAAAGTTAAGTTACTTCATGAAAAAAGGAACTTACAAGTTACCAGTTACCCAAAGTTACTTGCATAGTTACTTTCAAAGTTACCGATGGATTTTTTAGGAAAAAATCGTGAATATTGCGGCAGGGTATAGTGGTTTAAAACGTAATGTCATAGATGCAGGGTAGCATTTTTGTCTGCACAAAGTATCACGGCAAATAGTTTCATTTACACGCATTTTCATCACCAATATAAATCTACAATAGATAGAAATTCACACGTAACGAAATTGAAACACTAGAAGAGGTTATAAACAATGCTCTGGCGCAAGTAATGGCGACGATGGTTGAAGGGAGAATGAGCTGCTACGTCACACTGCAACAAGCCAAGGTCAAGTGAGGGGGTGATTCTCATTGGTCCTCCCTCGACCCCTCATCCCCTAATCATCACTGACGAGGGCATGCACATTCCAAACCAATGACTAATGCAGCTGCACTGCCAGTGGAAACTTGTTTTGATGGCAGATCGCTACTCCGGAAGTATAAGTTGGGAAATTTTGGGAAGATTGCTGAAAAAGTAGAGTCTGTTCAAACGAAAAAAGGAACTTTGCAAGTAACGTAACGTAATATAAAAGTTACATCAATAAAGGAACTTTATCAGTTAAAGTTCCTGACTGAAAAAAAGGAACTAAGTTACCACTTAAGTTCCTGAAAAGTAACGCGTTACCGGTAACGCGTTACTTTCGTTAAGTTACTACTCAACACTGCGATTTTTGCTATAAGTGAAACTAAATAATTAATATAAAAAAGTGTATGAAGTTACCATCACGAAATTTTTAGAATATGTTCTACCATCTATTGGTATGATTTCCCTAAAATTTTGAGAGATTCGGAGATGGAGTAATTTTGCTATTGACCTTTGACCCGGTCAACATGTAAAGGACAATTACTAGAAAACTACACAACATACACAACATTGCACATAGTCTTGTTTGATAGAGGATAAACACACCTTTAAAATGAGCCCTTGTGCAGGTTTGTAGCTCATCTACAACAAAAGTTATATGCAATATACTGTTGACCGCCAAAAAATTGACCCTTTTTGCCCAAATTTGATAACCCCATAAATCCTAAACCGGTGCAACAAAAAAAAAAAAAAAAAAAAATTGGAGTTATCAGTGTGACCATATAATCAAGTGTGCCAACTTTCATCATAATCAAAAATCATGTCTGCAACTTGTTGGTTGATCTGAGCTGGAATTCCCCTTGGAGGCAAAATGATTTGAAATTTTAACCATAATTAGATAAAAGACAAACTTAGGTTATCCCTTGGTACATTTTTAATTTTTCGCTTCGTTAGTTAGTAATAATTAGTTGATTTTTGGTGAAAAATTAGCATTTTCTGGTCTCGCTGGGTGCCATATGAAATTTAATTTTAAAAATGTGCTAAGTGATAACGCTAAGTTTGTCTTTTATCTAATCATGATTAAAATTTGAGATCATTATTGGTTCACGGGTATGGTCTCCAATCGTATCGGAAATTTCATAGTTTTGAGCGGTTTTGTTGAATAACTGGCGCCTAATTAACAATGGGTCGTTCCACGGCCCATCGACCAGTTTTGAAAAAAAGTGGCCGCGGCCTGATTTTTTATTATTTTCAAATTTTGCACAGTTGTTACTTATCATATGCTTAGCTTAGCCACACCTTGCTTTTATTTTTGTGATGTGCCGATATCGAGTTACATGGCGCCAAAGTTTGAATGTGGCGAAAAATCGACGAAAAGACGCTCTCATATTTTCTATGTTTATTACAATACTATTATAGATATCAACTTAAAACCAGTGGCAATCTTTTCCTTAGATAAGACACTATCGTTGTATGTTAAATGGCAGTCATAAAATTTCCATACAAGTGGTAAAAATTTGGGGTCAAAAACCACAAAAATGTTGCATTTTGCAGTTAATTTATGACGATATTTTTCCACGAAGGGCTTAATTTAAATAATCCAAAATATTTGTGTGATTACTACACATCTGTATCAACAAAGTTTACCCCATAAGTGTTTGTGTTTTTTACCCCTTCAAACAGAAATGTTGTCTCAAAACTCAAAAAATGTCAAAATTTGGCATATTTGACCCCATTTTGAAAGAGAAGGGTCAACATAACAGCCGTCTAAAAAATATAATTATTTAAAGATATCCTTTGTCTACAAACTCCCGAAAGTTTCATGTTGTGTTTCGGGTTAGTTACGGAAATATGAATTTTTTAGTGACTTAATATTTTCATGAACAATGACCAAATTTAATGAATTTTGTAATTTTTTGTGTTATGGTTTATTATTGGTATGAATGTAATATCTCGACATTTTAATAACAACATTATTAACTCTAACGGTAAACGTATTGTTAACATACATTTATTGAATCGCTATGAAGACTTACATATGGGGTGACGGGCTCCAAGTGGTGAATTGATAACGCAGGGCGATTTATGGAGTTTAGGAATCAGTCCAGAAGTTGTCATATTCAATAATTCTTAGACTTATCTTTTGAAGATGATGACTGATTTAATGAAGTGATCTGGCACAGCACTTATACAGAGTTAAGGGGTTTCTGTTTGTTTCATGCTTTAAGAATCAGTTCAGTTCAAAGTTTTCATCCGAGTGGATCGAAAGCATCCATTAAAATGGAGTGTGCTGTTGGAATATATTTAGATAAAATCTGAAAAAATAGTTAATATCAGTGCTACAGGTTCTCTTTACTCTGGTGCAGAAGATTGTGTGAAGGAGTGGGTGAGTTTCAAGCAGTGGCTTTCAACAGATCGCTGCAGACTTATCCTGTATACAGTCAGCTGCTTTTAGAGACAGAGAAGGGAAACTCTACAGCGAAAAGAGTGCATCATTTCGGGTGATTTTTCTGAAAACTCATGATGAGATACAAAGTTACCACTGGGTAAACAAGCAAGTTATACTCTTCACTTATTTGTTCTTTACTTGAGAGACGATGATCTCCAGGAGCGTCTGTGTAATTAGTGACCACCTTCAACACAGTACAACAACAGCCGTCTACACTTTTCAAAAAGTTGTCTTGGAAAATTTAAAATATTTAAAATGTCCAGCTTGAGAAATGTAACTTGGCCACGGACTACCTTTACATCTCTTTTCTTATACCCGATAATAACTAAAGGTTGGGACGCATAAAATATTTAAATTTGCTTCAAGGGTCCCTTTAACTTTAACATCAAGATGACCATGTACAGAAATCGGTTGATGGTAATGAAAAATTATATAAAAATTAAGAAAATCATGCCCCGCCGAGCGTTTATTTTAATTTTTAACGTTATAGAAACTAATTTGGCACGCAGACATGGCTGCATAATGGGTAAAAAGGTGATTAAAATATTATTAATTGAATACAAAATAGAGAACAATTCTAGTATAAAAAGTCACTTATTTAGAGCTGCTCCGTGAACGACCCAAAACTATTTCACCCAATTCAATACCCATAAAATAATTTTTCATTTTTTCATTCACAATTGAATGAAAAATAAGATCAATTATATCTTCAAGACTGAAGAAGTTCTGAAGTAGACCAAGAGATCCCAGTTGTGCATATTAGTCCCGTGTGAAACGCGTGTCACGATTCACGCGTGACCAGTAACTCTGCACACTCACATAAGACTTTTAGCAGTGGTGTGCACACTCACGCACACTCACGCTAAAAGTCGTGAGTCACGTCACGCGCTCACTCTAGTACGTAATATACCTAATTACCTACGGCGTTGATGGAAATTTCACTCGCTAGTAGTACGTTTGAAAATGCATATTTCTGTAACCAACCCAAAACACAACATGAAACTTTCGGGAGTTTGTAGACAAAGGATATCTTTAAATAATTATATTTTTTGGACGGTTGTAATGTTGACCCTTCTCTGTCAAAATAGGGTCAAATATGCCAAATTTTGACATTTTTTGAGTTTTGAGACAACATTTCTGTTTGAAGGGGTAAAAAACTCAAACACTTAAGGGGTAAACTTTGTTGATACAGATGTGTAGTAATCACACAAATATTTTGGATTTTTTAAATTAAGCCCTTCGTGGAAAAATATCGTCATAAATTAACTGCAAAATGCAACATTTTTGTGGTTTTTGACCCCAAATTTTTACCACTTGTATGGAAATTTGATGACTGCCATTTAACATACAACGATAGTGTCTTATCTAAGGAAAAGGTTGCCACTGGTTTCAAGTTGATATCTATAATAGTATTGTAATGAACATAGAAAATATGAGAGCGTCTTTTCGTCGATTTTTCGCCATATTCAAACTTTGGCGCCATGTAACTCGATATCGGCGCATCACAAAAATAAAAGCGAGGTTTGGCTAAGCTAAGCATATGATAGGTAACAACTGTGCAAAATTTGAAAAGAATAAAAAATCAGGCCGCGGCCACTTTTTTTCAAAACTGGTCGATGGGCCGTGGAACGACCCCAATGCAAGAAGCAAAAATTAAAAAGTGCTACTAATATACAATCAGACTGATCATATGAACATCCTATCAAAGTTTAACCCACTTATGAAACAATTTTTCTCTCTCAATTTTCTAAAGCGGCCAAGCGCATTACCTTAATAGAATAACAAAATAATATTTTTATTTTTATTTTAATTATTGAATAAAACAATTTAATATCAATATCTGATTCATAGTTCTCTACTAGTTACATGTAAAATTTATTTTACTTTTTGCACGACCTTTCAATTTCATATACATTGCTAGTTTTCCATTTAGAAAGTTAATTATTTTCAGAAAGGTTTGACAATATTGAAACTTAACTAACTATAGGAATCCTGCTCGTGACGTCACAGTGGTAGAAAAATGGAGGCTGCTATGGTAGGGGAAATGTGTCAAAGCTCTAAATAATAGCAATAAATCATATTTATCAGATGAATATTTAACTTGAACATGTGTAAAGATAAATATTGCGTATTATTATTAGCTTGTACTTACTTAAATACCTTTCTTTCACAAGTAATCACTCAAAATATGAGATTTGGATTGCCGCTGTCAGATTTGTTTTCCCTATACTTTTGTATAGGTTACTATGGCAACCTTTTCTCACGCAGGATGCCTATAAGAATATGCATCATGCACATAAAACATACATTAGACATACCTACTCAAATGATTAACATTTACGAATATCGATGAGTGGAATGTCTTTATATGTTGTGTTCGTTTTTGTTTCAGGAGGAGAAGGAGCAGAACAAGATTCTGAAAGAGAGAGAAGAACACCTTATTTCAACAGCATTTTATACACTGGCAAGTATTTCTAGACCACTTCTATGCAGAATTAGGACGAGCTTTTTGTAAAAATAAAACCATTGTGATTGGTGTTTTTGATCCTCACTTGTGATGATGTCTGTGTGATGATGTGTGCTTACCTATGTCTTATAATGGGCACTGTAATCCGATGTTAACCCATCGATACTGCCTGCTTGCTTTCTTTGTATGCAGTTTCTTCGTTTCTAGTACTAGACTTCCTAAGAAGTAAACATGTTATATTTGGGTCGCTATTGTTTGAGAGTTCTGGTTTGTTCGATTTGAGCTCAGAGAAACAAATCTGATTTTACAGCAAATATTAGCCACTATACGATGTGTAGCTGGCAGTTCAAAGAGATACCGGGGCTCAAATTGTATCAACTCCCAATTAGAAAATAACACATTTAGGTGGCTGAACATACAGTAATTATTATTTTCACCGGCTAAAGTGATAGTACCACAGTTCTTGTGAAATCACCGAGGTGAAGCAACATTGAGCAGGGTTAGTACTTGGAATTCTGGAACACTAGTTGCTGCATTATGCAAGCGACCGAGGTGAAGCAACATTGAGCAGGGTTAGTACTTGGAAGTCTGGAACACTAGTTGCTGCATTATGCAAGCGACCGAGGTGAAGCAACATTGAGCAGGGTTAGTACTTGGAAGTCTGGGACACTAGTTGCTGCATTATGCAAGCGACCGAGGTGAAGCAACATTGAGCAGGGTTAGTACTTGGAAGTCTGGAACACTAGTTGCTGCATTATGCAAGCGACCGAGGTGAAGCAACATTGAGCAGGGTTAGTACTTGGAAGTCTGGAACACTAGTTGCTGCATTATGCAAGCGACCGAGGTGAAGCAACATTGAGCAGGGTTAGTACTTGGAAGTCTGGAACACTAGTTGCTGCATTATGCAAGCGACCGAGGTGAAGCAACATTGAGCAGGGTTAGTACTTGGAAGTCTGGGACACTAGTTGCTGCATTATGCAAGCGACCGAGGTGAAGCAACATTGAGCAGGGTTAGTACTTGGAAGTCTGGAACACTAGTTGCTGCATTATGCAAGCGACCGAGGTGAAGCAACATTGAGCAGGGTTAGTACTTGGAAGTCTGGAACACTAGTTGCTGCATTATGCAAGCGACCGAGGTGAAGCAACATTGAGCAGGGTTAGTACTTGGAAGTCTGGGACACTAGTTGCTGCATTATGCAAGCGACCGAGGTGAAGCAACATTGAGCAGGGTTAGTACTTGGAAGTCTGGAACACTAGTTGCTGCATTATGCAAGCGACCGAGGTGAAGCAACATTGAGCAGGGTTAGTACTTGGAAGTCTGGAACACTAGTTGCTGCATTATGCAAGCGACCGAGGTGAAGCAACATTGAGCAGGGTTAGTACTTGGAAGTCTGGAACACTAGTTGCTGCATTATGCAAGCGACCGAGGTGAATCAACATTGAGCAGGGTTAGTACTTGGAAGTCTGGAACACTAGTTGCTGCATTATGCAAGCGACCGAGGTGAAGCAACATTGAGCAGGGTTAGTACTTGGAAGTCTGGGACACTAGTTGCTGCATTATGCAAGCGACCGAGGTGAAGCAACATTGAGCAGGGTTAGTACTTGGAAGTCTGGAACACTAGTTGCTGCATTATGCAAGCGACCGAGGTGAAGCAACATTGAGCAGGGTTAGTACTTGGAAGTCTGGAACACTAGTTGCTGCATTATGCAAGCGACCGAGGTGAAGCAACATTGAGCAGGGTTAGTACTTGGAAGTCTGGAACACTAGTTGCTGCATTATGCAAGCGACCGAGGTGAAGCAACATTGAGCAGGGTTAGTACTTGGAAGTCTGGAACACTAGTTGCTGCATTATGCAAGCGACCGAGGTGAAGCAACATTGAGCAGGGTTAGTACTTGGAAGTCTGGGACACTAGTTGCTGCATTATGCAAGCGACCGAGGTGAAGCAACATTGAGCAGGGTTAGTACTTGGAAGTCTGGAACACTAGTTGCTGCATTATGCAAGCGACCGAGGTGAAGCAACATTGAGCAGGGTTAGTACTTGGAAGTCTGGAACACTAGTTGCTGCATTATGCAAGCGACCGAGGTGAAGCAACATTGAGCAGGGTTAGTACTTGGAAGTCTGGGACACTAGTTGCTGCATTATGCAAGCGACCGAGGTGAAGCAACATTGAGCAGGGTTAGTACTTGGAAGTCTGGAACACTAGTTGCTGCATTATGCAAGCGACCGAGGTGAAGCAACATTGAGCAGGGTTAGTACTTGGAAGTCTGGAACACTAGTTGCTGCATTATGCAAGCGACCGAGGTGAAGCAACATTGAGCAGGGTTAGTACTTGGAAGTCTGGGACACTAGTTGCTGCATTATGCAAGCGACCGAGGTGAAGCAACATTGAGCAGGGTTAGTACTTGGAAGTCTGGGACACTAGTTGCTGCATTATGCAAGCGACCGAGGTGAAGCAACATTGAGCAGGGTTAGTACTTGGAAGTCTGGAACACTAGTTGCTGCATTATGCAAGCGACCGAGGTGAAGCAACATTGAGCAGGGTTAGTACTTGGAAGTCTGGAACACTAGTTGCTGCATTATGCAAGCGACCGAGGTGAAGCAACATTGAGCAGGGTTAGTACTTGGAAGTCTGGAACACTAGTTGCTGCATTATGCAAGCGACCGAGGTGAAGCAACATTGAGCAGGGTTAGTACTTGGAAGTCTGGAACACTAGTTGCTGCATTATGCAAGCGACCGAGGTGAAGCAACATTGAGCAGGGTTAGTACTTGGAAGTCTGGAACACTAGTTGCTGCATTATGCAAGCGACCGAGGTGAAGCAACATTGAGCAGGGTTAGTACTTGGAAGTCTGGAACACTAGTTGCTGCATTATGCAAGCGACCGAGGTGAAGCAACATTGAGCAGGGTTAGTACTTGGAAGTCTGGAACACTAGTTGCTGCAATATGCAAGCGACCGAGGTGAAGCAACATTGAGCAGGGTTAGTACTTGGAAGTCTGGAACACTAGTTGCTGCATTTTGCAAGCGACCGAGGTGAAGCAACATTGAGCAGGGTTAGTACTTGGAAGTCTGGAACACTAGTTGCTGCATTTTGCAAGCGACCGAGGTGAAGCAACATTGAGCAGGGTTAGTACTTGGAAGTCTGGAACACTAGTTGCTGCATTATGCAAGCGACCGAGGTGAATCAACATTGAGCAGGGTTAGTACTTGGAAGTCTGGAACACTAGTTGCTGCATTATGCAAGCGACCGAGGTGAAGCAACATTGAGCAGGGTTAGTACTTGGAAGTCTGGGACACTAGTTGCTGCATTATGCAAGCGACCGAGGTGAAGCAACATTGAGCAGGGTTAGTACTTGGAAGTCTGGAACACTAGTTGCTGCATTATGCAAGCGACCGAGGTGAAGCAACATTGAGCAGGGTTAGTACTTGGAAGTCTGGAACACTAGTTGCTGCATTATGCAAGCGACCGAGGTGAAGCAACATTGAGCAGGGTTAGTACTTGGAAGTCTGGAACACTAGTTGCTGCATTATGCAAGCGACCGAGGTGAAGCAACATTGAGCAGGGTTAGTACTTGGAAGTCTGGGACACTAGTTGCTGCATTATGCAAGCGACCGAGGTGAAGCAACATTGAGCAGGGTTAGTACTTGGAAGTCTGGGACACTAGTTGCTGCATTATGCAAGCGACCGAGGTGAAGCAACATTGAGCAGGGTTAGTACTTGGAAGTCTGGAACACTAGTTGCTGCATTATGCAAGCGACCAAGGTGAAGCAACATTGAGCAGGGTTAGTACTTGGAAGTCTGGAACACTAGTTGCTGCATTATGCAAGCAACCGAGGTGAAGCAACATTGAGCAGGGTTAGTACTTGGAAGTCTGGAACACTAGTTGCTGCATTATGCAAGCGACCGAGGTGAAGCAACATTGAGCAGGGTTAGTACTTGGAAGTCTGGGACACTAGTTGCTGCATTATGCAAGCGACCGAGGTGAAGCAACATTGAGCAGGGTTAGTACTTGGAAGTCTGGAACACTAGTTGCTGCATTATGCAAGCGACCGAGGTGAAGCAACATTGAGCAGGGTTAGTACTTGGAAGTCTGGAACACTAGTTGCTGCATTATGCAAGCGACCGAGGTGAAGCAACATTGAGCAGGGTTAGTACTTGGAAGTCTGGAACACTAGTTGCTGCATTATGCAAGCGACCGAGGTGAAGCAACATTGAGCAGGGTTAGTACTTGGAAGTCTGGGACACTAGTTGCTGCATTATGCAAGCGACCGAGGTGAAGCAACATTGAGCAGGGTTAGTACTTGGAAGTCTGGAACACTAGTTGCTGCATTATGCAAGCGACCGAGGTGAAGCAACATTGAGCAGGGTTAGTACTTGGAAGTCTGGAACACTAGTTGCTGCATTATGCAAGCGACCGAGGTGAAGCAACATTGAGCAGGGTTAGTACTTGGAAGTCTGGGACACTAGTTGCTGCATTATGCAAGCGACCGAGGTGAAGCAACATTGAGCAGGGTTAGTACTTGGAAGTCTGGAACACTAGTTGCTGCATTATGCAAGCGACCGAGGTGAAGCAACATTGAGCAGGGTTAGTACTTGGAAGTCTGGAACACTAGTTGCTGCATTATGCAAGCGACCGAGGTGAAGCAACATTGAGCAGGGTTAGTACTTGGAAGTCTGGAACACTAGTTGCTGCATTATGCAAGCGACCGAGGTGAAGCAACATTGAGCAGGGTTAGTACTTGGAAGTCTGGGACACTAGTTGCTGCATTATGCAAGCGACCGAGGTGAAGCAACATTGAGCAGGGTTAGTACTTGGAAGTCTGGAACACTAGTTGCTGCATTATGCAAGCGACCGAGGTGAAGCAACATTGAGCAGGGTTAGTACTTGGAAGTCTGGAACACTAGTTGCTGCATTATGCAAGCGACCGAGGTGAAGCAACATTGAGCAGGGTTAGTACTTGGAAGTCTGGGACACTAGTTGCTGCATTATGCAAGCGACCGAGGTGAAGCAACATTGAGCAGGGTTAGTACTTGGAAGTCTGGAACACTAGTTGCTGCATTATGCAAGCGACCGAGGTGAAGCAACATTGAGCAGGGTTAGTACTTGGAAGTCTGGAACACTAGTTGCTGCATTATGCAAGCGACCGAGGTGAAGCAACATTGAGCAGGGTTAGTACTTGGAAGTCTGGGACACTAGTTGCTGCATTATGCAAGCGACCGAGGTGAAGCAACATTGAGCAGGGTTAGTACTTGGAAGTCTGGAACACTAGTTGCTGCATTATGCAAGCGACCGAGGTGAAGCAACATTGAGCAGGGTTAGTACTTGGAAGTCTGGGACACTAGTTGCTGCATTATGCAAGCAACCGAGGTGAAGCAACATTGAGCAGGGTTAGTACTTGGAAGTCTGGAACACTAGTTGCTGCATTATGCAAGCGACCGAGGTGAAGCAACATTGAGCAGGGTTAGTACTTGGAAGTCTGGAACACTAGTTGCTGCATTATGCAAGCGACCGAGGTGAAGCAACATTGAGCAGGGTTAGTACTTGGAAGTCTGGAACACTAGTTGCTGCATTATGCAAGCGACCAAGGTGAAGCAACATTGAGCAGGGTTAGTACTTGGAAGTCTGGGACACTAGTTGCTGCATTATGCAAGCGACCGAGGTGAATCAACATTGAGCAGGGTTAGTACTTGGAAGTCTGGAACACTAGTTGCTGCATTATGCAAGCGACCGAGGTGAAGCAACATTGAGCAGGGTTAGTACTTGGAAGTCTGGAACACTAGTTGCTGCAATATGCAAGCGACCGAGGTGAAGCAACATTGAGCAGGGTTAGTACTTGGAAGTCTGGAACACTAGTTGCTGCATTATGCAAGCGACCGAGGTGAAGCAACATTGAGCAGGGTTAGTACTTGGAAGTCTGGAACACTAGTTGCTGCATTATG
Source organism: Leuctra nigra (assembly GCA_934045905.1). NCBI lineage: Eukaryota > Metazoa > Arthropoda > Insecta > Plecoptera > Leuctridae > Leuctra > Leuctra nigra. The sequence continues at coordinate 46,882,047 of OW203763.1, forward strand.
CAAGCGACCGAGGTGAAGCAACATTGAGCAGGGTTAGTACTTGGAAGTCTGGAACACTAGTTGCTGCATTATGCAAGCGACCGAGGTGAAGCAACATTGAGCAGGGTTAGTACTTGGAAGTCTGGGACACTAGTTGCTGCATTATGCAAGCGACCGAGGTGAAGCAACATTGAGCAGGGTTAGTACTTGGAAGTCTGGAACACTAGTTGCTGCATTATGCAAGCGACCGAGGTGAAGCAACATTGAGCAGGGTTAGTACTTGGAAGTCTGGAACACTAGTTGCTGCATTATGCAAGCGACCGAGGTGAAGCAACATTGAGCAGGGTTAGTACTTGGAAGTCTGGGACACTAGTTGCTGCATTATGCAAGCGACCGAGGTGAAGCAACATTGAGCAGGGTTAGTACTTGGAAGTCTGGAACACTAGTTGCTGCATTATGCAAGCGACCGAGGTGAAGCAACATTGAGCAGGGTTAGTACTTGGAAGTCTGGGACACTAGTTGCTGCATTATGCAAGCGACCGAGGTGAAGCAACATTGAGCAGGGTTAGTACTTGGAAGTCTGGAACACTAGTTGCTGCATTATGCAAGCGACCGAGGTGAAGCAACATTGAGCAGGGTTAGTACTTCGAAGTCTGGAACACTAGTTGCTGCATTATGCAAGCGACCGAGGTGAAGCAACATTGAGCAGGGTTAGTACTTGGAAGTCTGGAACACTAGTTGCTGCATTATGCAAGCGACCGAGGAGTGGGAACATTCTTAACACTAGTGGAGCCTGACTTTGTTGAGGACGTGGAAGTAATATTATGTTGTGTTTCTCCCACAGAGTCTGGGCAGACAAAGAGAGGCCGTCGATCACCGTTTGGCCGCCCTCAGTTCCGGCCAAGGACAATCTTTCCTCGCCCGACAACGTCAGGCAACAAACCGAAGAGTGATTCATAATTTTGAGTCGAGATAAGGTCGGCTTATATTTTATTTTGTTATTTTGTTAAATTATTAATATTATATCTAATGATTGGCTAAACCATTTACATTTATGAACAGAATATTGTTACATTATTATGAAAAAAATTGTGCTAAAGCTGTGATGTCTTCTTAGTACATCCTTCATCATGTCAATTTCTAATTGCATTGATACGTACACTTCATAAATATTTTGATGTTTTTATATCTGATAAACATGAATGGGGAAAATAATTGAAACTAGCATCTTCCAGCAGAACATTAAAGTTAAAGTATAAAGATCATAAAATAAAGTATTACAAATAAATTGACTTTCAGAGAAATATACATTCACCACCATAATGTTTCAGAAGTTGCTGGTTTGCTTTAAGTTTTCCTCTTTAAAGTGTTTCACTGCCTATTGGCAAATGTTCCCCAGTAATATTATTTACATGTAAACAAAACTATGGAGTGAGCAAATGTTGGTTTATTTAACATTTTATTGACTACACCTCTACTTATTCTCTGCAATTTTAATGTGGAGTGTTAGACTGTAGACTAGATATAATAATAACTAGTACCTAAAAAGTAAGAATGTAGTTTAGGTATGCACTGGATTTGTTTAAGGTAAGCCACATTTTGAATGTAGTTTAACTTTATTTTTACGTACAAATCACAACATTGGGCAATAATGCAACACATTTAATAATTAGGTTATATCGTATTATTAGTAACTAAATATTAGCAATTCAAATTTCTATTAAGTATGTTATGGAATTTTAATTGTATATAATTCTAAATACATTGAGACTTGCATGTAAATCCCAAAAAGCAATCTTGTGTTCATCAGATTTGAAATAGTTTTATTCCAAATCTAGAAGTTAATAAAATGTAGGTATATAGTTCGTAATCAATCACTAATATGTAACAGAAGTAATAAATCTTAGTTCTATTTGCTTTTGTTACATTTTGAGCTCATGTGGTGTAATAGTTTTGAACCAGAATGCAAACTAACTAGCTGCTAAACGATTTGGGCCAATGAAATAAACTGTTTTGAAAATCCGTCAAATATAATATATGTGGTTTGTTGAATAAGTATTTCAAATGCATATGTAGTAGAGGCATAAAGGCCAGCTAATGTGGCCTTTTGCTCGTTTTATTCAGGTCATTTAGGTGCTAAATATGGTTGAGAATACCATTATTATGACTATGTATAAAAGTCCATTATAATTATTATACATTTTAAATTCATATGTGCGTTGAGGCTATCAAAGCTATAATATTAGTTGTTCTAGCACTTACATTTAGTTTTTGCTATCAGTTCCATTTTGTTTTGTAGTGCTAATCAGATTAACTCGGTCAAGTCTGACGTATTGTAGGTATATTGTGGCATGATGTCTGACATGGAATAAACTGCATTGACTGGTCCTTTCAATAATAATTGTCTTTTTTGCAATATTAATCCTGCCATGTAAAATTGCTCTATTCACGCTATCAGAAAGTTGACAAATACACTGATATTTCTGCTAACTTGCTATTTATTTCTCTTTAGGACAAAACTCCTCCTATAGGCTAATTGTAACAGCTTTTGCGTTATCAATTGATTATATTGTTTTAAAAGCTAGAGCTTGAATCTTAGGGCTAAGTTGGTACCCCGTACATGTAATGTAAGATTTATTTATGATAAAAAGTGCATAATTACAAATTAAAAATAGTAAATACCTAGGTAAGTAGGTACCCGAAGAATACTATAAAATAAAATTAAGTAGGTATAATTTAAAATGTGCACTTGCAGACTGCATTAGCCAAGAGCACGACGAACCAGGGCGTATTCAGGGGTGAGGGGGGGCCGAGGAGACCATGCCCCCCCCCCCCCCCCCCCCGAAATCAGGGTTTCATCTAAGAAAATAAGCACATTTAAAATAATATGTGAAAAAAAAACTGATCAGATCAAAGTCAAAAACATTCCAAAATAGTTAAAATTGAGTTAAAATTCAAAAACAATTCAATTTTTTAGATAATTTGTAATTTATAATTTCCCAAAATAGCTATACACTGCGATTCAAAATTGCACCTTAATGAATGACCTTGATCCAAATTTTCTCGGGGGCTGCGCCCCCGATCCCCTGTCTTCGGCTGTGATTTTTAAAAATATTAGTGATGTCCGGCCCCCCCCCCCCCCCGAAATTTTATCCTGGATACGACCTTGACGACGAAGTATGTTTGTTGCGCTCAGAACAGGTCCCTTGGTTCCTCTTCATCTATAGTCTATAATGGACATTGGACAGAACGTTTCTTATGAAGGTACATTATGCCAAACTAAAAACGGTATTCGAAAGAAACGGATTGACTGAAAAAGCTGATGATGGCATCATCCGATGAAGTCTGTGTTCACTCGTTATCTAACTCTAGTAGATGGTCTCTGTTTCATTGATAATAACAAGGATTGATTATCAAGGATCCTGATCCAGCAGCCAATCCGTTTCGTTCAAATACCTACCGTTTTTAGTTGTGCCACCTGTACCTACAGGTCGAAGCATAGCTTTTGGTTCCAGGAGAGCTGAGAAACAAGTAGGTCTGCCTTCGTTAATCGTGACACGTTCAGTGTTGAAAGGGATTACTTCTCTATTTTATTTGCAGTGGACAGCTTCATGATATTCAAAGAGTAGGTATAACTGAAATTCTGGGAAATTGACTTCCAGCCTTCTGCTTCTAAGCTGCAGAAATCACGTCTCGAGTTCAAGTCTTGATGAAACGTTTTAAAACATAAATAAAACTTATTCGTATGACACAACTAGGGTTCCAAAATCTCCGAACCAAAAAATCTTGAGGAAAAAACCGTTTTTTCCGTTTTATCCGGGAAAAAGCGGACATTTTGGGAAAAAAATATTTTAGTGCATATATTTCGCATTTTATTGGTTTGTTACCTATGACCAATTAGCATATGTTTCGGCACTGTGCAAAAGAACCATTTTCACCAAAGGTTTTCACCCCAAATTTGATTTGTATTAAGTTTTTCCATACTGAAATAAAATGCAAAAAGCCGTTGAGTTGATGTTTTCAAAATCTCCCACCTTTTGCAAAGCAGTGAGAGTGTCCTCTCTCTTACAAATTCTATCCTCCTCTTAAAGGATCTACAGCCATATTCATGTATTATTTTCTAAGTGTACAATATGATCTCATTCATATAATGAATGAGAGTGATCCGAGCAGCATGGGAACAGAAGATAATTCCAGTTGATTGGGAAAAGGGGATTATTGTTCCCAGTGGCGTGCAGAACGCCCAAAACAGTCGGCGCATTTCGGTCTAAATGGACCCACCCACCCCTCCCAGGCACTAAACTTAACCTGTCAAGCGATTTCATGTTAGTCTGACTGTGATCCTTCAAACCACCTTCAGCACCACCACCCAGGTCAGGTACCCACCCACCTACCCCCAAAAATACTGGCGCATTTGCGCCAAATTTACATAGGTCAGCACGCCACTGATTGTTCCCCTTTTCAAGGTGGGTGACCGTATAGGAAATGTAGTAATTACAGGTGGTGACATTACTCTGTCAGTGTGCGAAGTTGTTTGAGAAGATAGTGGAACGGAGATTGAAGAATTATGTGGAAGAGGGGTTGCGAGAAGAACAGTATCATATATGGATTTCGGAGAGGGTGATCGACAATATACGCAATTTTCACAGTGCGACAGATGATGAAGCAGCAGTGGGAGAGGGGGGTAGGAAATGCATATGGCTTTCTTGGACTTGGAGAAGGCGTATGACAGGTTGCCAAGGGAAATAGTTTGGGAGTGTTTGGTAAAGAGATGAGGGCGCTTGGTTGAGCGGATCAAATGTATGCATCAGAACAGTGTGAGTTGTGTGCAGTCGGGAGTGGGAAGATCGGAATGGTTTAGTATTAGTGACTGAAGGGCTTCGGCAAGGGAGTGAGTTGTCACCAACACTGTTCATCATAGTAATGGACGAGTTGCTGAAGAAAGTAAAGGCTAAATGAGGGGTTCGATACTCAAACGTTGATTTATGTGGATGATGTGGTGGTGTGGGGAGAAACTATAGGGACGAAGTTCAGTTAAAGATTAATAAGTGGAGTGAAGAGACGGAGAAGATGGGTTTGAGAATAAGCGAAGAGAAGAGCTAAGTAATGTCCATGGAAAGAAAGAAGTTCAAACACGGTCATGCTAGGATCAAGCTTGGAGAGGGATGGTTGAAGGAGGTGGAAGAGTTTAAGTATCTGGGCAGCCTGCTCACCAACAAGGCTAAAGTAGACAGAGAAATACAAGAAATAAGAAAGAAAGCAGAGGCATTTTATCAAGTAGTGAGGAAGTTGCTGTGGAATGAGAAGTTACCACAAGTCTGCACGATCATTATGTACCTACAGGATGTATTTCCTGCCAATTCTAACATACGGGGCAGTGACGTGGTCACTGGTCAGCAGGTGGAAAGGAAATGAACCAGCTACAGGCAGCTGAGATGAAGTTTTTGAGGAAGTGAAGGGGGTGACAAGAATTGGATAGGATCCGAAGTAGGAAGATAAGAAGAGAGCTGGAGGTTGAAAGATTGGTGTTCAAGCTGGGAAGAGAGAGGCTTAGGTGGTTCGGCCACATGAAGAGGATGGGAACCGATAAGAGTGCCAAGGCGGGTGTTTGAATCGGCTACAGTGGGAACACGGAGAGTGGGACGACCAAGAGACAGGTGGATTGGACTGATCAAGGAGGATGTGCTGGAGAGAGGAGGAAGGTGGAGTGAGTTGGAGGCTGAGAGACAGTGGGAGGACAGAACACGGTGGAAGAAATTTGTGGAACAATTAGAAGTGGAAGAAGAAGAGGAGGAAACGCCAGGCGTGGCCAGCCGGTTTCCAGGAGTCCTGCGGCCCTAGTGTTGGTGGGAATACCCACCCCTGACCCATAAAATTGGAACCAAGGATGGATTATTATTATTATCATCATATAATATTATTAATCAATATTGTATTTCGAAAAAATCAATAAATCGATCAGTGTACACTGGCGGCATTAAGTTGTTTGTACTCTATCTCTCTCTGCTCCATATAAACATGTTTACCTACGATAAGGGTCAGAGAGAGGCAGAGTGCAACGATTATATTGCCGCCACATATTGCATATTGCTTTTATCTTCCATCTAGATACTATTTATGTTAGTATCTTCCATCTTTTTTCTCAAAAAAGATAGAAGATACCTTTTTCCTATATTTGATTATTTTCTATTTTTAAAATGGAAAATCCCTCTTGGAAAATCCCAATCCCTCTTTGATTTCAGTGTATAAGGTAAATATTATCTAAAGTCCATTATTTATTACTTAAATGTAATGCAATAAATGTGATCACAAGACAGGAAATGCAGGATAAGATGCTTGACTTCTAAAACAAGTAACTTACAAAACCAGACCCTTCGGTTTCCGGTTTCATTCGATCATAAAATCGTTGAAAATTATTGTCAAATAGATAGTTGCAGTTTTTGGCGATTGATCGTATTCGTAACAAACCACTTATTATTTGCCCCCATTCAGCGGTTATATATCTATACTATTCTGTTCAAGAAATTATTTAATTTATAATTTTTATGTTGAGCAAATCATATAATAATTACAGTTGGCATTGATTTTCTATAATTTTGCTCATTCAAAATCTACGATTAATTAATAAAAAACATCAAAGTATCTTTGTTCTTGTATCTTATCTTTCATAAATATGAACTATCTTTTATCTTCTTTCTTTTCTCATTTTCTAAAACATCTTTTTTCTTGTATCTTAAATACTGAAGTTGAGACTATCTTGTATCTTCCATCTAGATACTTTTTTCAAGTATCTTTGCCCATCTCTGAAGGTATACCTATACCTATAGAACATCCAGAGAGCCTTATTGACTATTTTAAATTCTACATTCTCCACTCCTTAGGTAAATCATGGTCATGCCAAAATATAGTATAAATTCTTCAATATATTATACAATTTGAATAGAAATAAAAACAAAAAAAAAGCTTTTTTCCGAAAAAAAGGCCCACAACACTGAGGTGTTCTCTTGTTGGAAACATTTGTGAAACAATTCAGATGGAAGGAATGGAATTAGAATGTCTCGATCATTTTTCATGACTCATTGCCATCATTTATTTAATCAACTTGGGTAAATCGGTAATTAGCCTAACAAACGCCTATGTATATATTACAATAAAGCATGATAAACATTAAATAAGCTGTCTATATAGTTACATTTTTTTTCTTAAAAAATACTCCAATGGTGACCAAACAACATTATTCTGTAATTAAAACTACCCCCCTCCCCCCGCCCACCTAATAATAATCACTAGATTGTGAATTGATTGATTGTTCTTAGCAATTTGCTTATTGAATGAGAAGTATCATGATGTATCAGCATAAGTATCATCAAAAAACCTCTGAATACTATTGATATTCAGCTATCTTCGTAGATCTTCAACAGAGTTGGTTCTTGTTGGATTCGTTGTGAGTAGCTTATGTTGTAGCTCTGGATTTAATGGATATGATAGAATTGGGTGACTATTGCGAATGATTTCAAATGGTTTTACAAAGATGAAATGTCTGATGGGGGTAGTTGGCCAGACATCCGGGCTCTCAATGTCGCAACGTCATCGTCTATTCGGATTAGCAACTTGATTTTCTGAAACAGACAGCAATTCACACTTACTCAAACATTGTTCATTCAATCTCATTGTATTGGCAAATGGACAAAAGTTTAACTTCAAACCAAATACATGATTACTTTATCTGTCAACGTCAATATTAAATCCTAAATACGTACACTCCTGGACACTGAAATTGGCCCACGGTCACTGTTCAAGTGGCACTACGGCTAGTATTTATTTATTTATTTAAGTAATTTTTCGGCCCTAAACTCACACTAGCCATCAGTCTTTGTGCCAAAAAATTACATTAAAATAAATGTTAAATACTAGCCGTAGTGCCACTTGAACATTGACCGCGGGCCAATTTCAGTGCCCAGGAGTGTACCTAAAAATTCAATTTCCATTAGGTACAGAATTAATCCAGTTACAGACATATTTACAAACTGAATTTACATTTGATTTAGCTTAGAAATTAATTTGGAACCGTAATATTTGTTTGTATTAGAATATAGATAATTGCATATAAATTGGGCCATGACGAAATTTTCTGCCAGTTTAAAAATAGCATTTTTAATTTCATTCTTTACGCAGAAGTCAAGTACAAATTTGTTGTTTAGCCATTGATAATCACACCACAAAACCCGTGGAAAAATGAAACGTTAATATCACGTCTGTCGTCCTATTGCAATCTCAAGCAACATCAGATGGTTTTTGAACTACATTTTGAGTCCGCGAGATTTCGTAAAATCAAACTTTGAACTTTGATGTGGGATCTCAAGGGCCTTATATAACATTTAAATAAAACTATTGATCCCAATTATTTTCACCTTTAAGTAGGTGAGTTTGGGAACAAATACTGTAGGTATTTATAATGGGGGAGGGGCGGGGGGGGGGGGGGGATTTTCAGATCGAATTATAAATTAATATAGGTACCTACTCTAATTATTAATGCTATACGAATAGTATTTCTCATATTTTAATAATTGTTAAAATATTATAATTCGTTTTTAATAATTGAATGTAAATGGTGAATTACCGTCGCTAAATCTCCTGGTGTTTTGGTCCAGAGGTAGACCATGTATCCGGGTATGCAGAGCATGGAGGAGAGCGCTGTCATCCAGCCGAGGAAGTGGCTCCACCAGGGATACTCGTAGTCCAGATACTTGATGGGCGTGAACTGCACCAAGTTGAAGATGAACACTCCCTGAAGCAAACAGACACGACCTCGTCAAACACTAGCAACAATCTGGTCAGAAGGTGGGCGTGTGACTGTTGCTGCTCCATAATACACCTTGGAAATATATAGGCATGAAGGCAATCTATAATCTTATGCGTGATCATTTCTTTGACATTTCTTTGACAAATATTTCAAACAAGCATAAAATGGCCGTAAAAAGCAAATACCTACTCTTGAAGTTAATAAATACCAACTGCAATATATAATAATTATCATAGAGATAATTACCTTGTTGCCTGTAAGGAATACAATCTGCCCACTCTCTTTAATAGGAGGAAATTCAGTGACTTAATATGTATATATAAAATTGTTAATAATATGTTTGATTCATGTTATTTATTGAATAATGTGTATTTCCTAGTACCGAGCAGAAGTACTAGAAATGTTGATGTTTTGGCGCCTGCGAGAAGTCGCATTAAAATGTCTGTAAATTTTCATGTTTGAACCGTATTCAGCTCACCTATAATGACTCTGTACCTGTGACTGTTGATGTAAATAATTTATCACTAAATGTTTTTAAATCTATTATCGCTCTGTATTTAGGGTATTATAGTAATTGACAAAGTGCACTTTATTGCTGCTGATTTGTGTATGTATTGTTTGTTTTTTACTTTGTTTTATTTATTTATCTTAATTGTTATGACCTGTACCTTATTATATTGCACATGTGGGAGTTTCCCGTTGCTTATAAAGTATATAATAATAATAATAATAATAATAATAATAATAATAATAATAATTATTATTATAATTATAATAATAATAATAATAATAATAATAATAACAATAATAAGGAACACACAGTGTTCAATGATCTACACACTGCTGTCTACGTAGCGGCTGTCACTGCGACCAGAATGAATGGTCTTGATATCCAGCAAGGCCCCAGGGTACAGAAGAAGAAAGAGTTTATCTGGCCGTGGGAGAGAAGATTAAACAGTAAGATTGCCAAGCTTCGGAGGGACATTGGACAACTAACAGCATACCAGCAAGGGCAGAGGAATAAGAAGTTGTTGAAACATGTTGAGTCTATTCGACAAAAAACCAGAATACATGCAACCCATGATTTGACAAACCAGAACCTTGCCGATGTAACTGACACTCTGAAACAGCAGCTTAGTGTAGTCGCAAAACGGCTCAGGAGATATAAGGAGTCTAACCTCAGGAAAGAATCCAATAAGCTGTTCCAGAACAATGAGAAACAGTTTTATAGGAAGCTTCGAAATGATCAAACAACAGCAGACAGCAAACCCCCAACACAACATCAGATTAAAGAATTTTGGGAATCAGTATGGTCTGTTCCCACTGTTCATAATATTGATGCTCCATGGATAAATGTGGAGGAAGTGAGGATGGAAGAGCTGAGATCAATGGATGACAACCCTGTATCTATCGAGCAAGTGAAGCAGGCCATTAATGACTCGTTTAATTGGAAAGCGGCCGGGATTGATTGCATACACAACTTTTGGTATAAAAGATTCAAGTGTACTCATGCTTGCATAGCTCACCATTTTAACATGTTTATGCAAGATCCTCGAACTGTACCGCGATACCTGACGCAAGGGATCACATATCTGCTTGCTAAGGACAAAGATACGGAGAATCCCGCAAAGTATCGGCCAATCACTTGCCTTCCGACATTATACAAACTTTTAACATCTTGTATCGCTGAGAAGATCTACACACATTGTGATCAAAATGATATTATTGCTCCTGAGCAGAAGGGTTGTATCAGGAAATCTCAAGGTTGCAAGGAGCAGCTTCTGATCGATTCAGTCATCCTTGAGCAGGCAGCGCACAAGAGTAGAAACCTGCATACAGCTTTTATTGATTATCGGAAGGCATATGATTCAGTGCCGCATTCATGGTTGGTAAAAATCCTAGAGATTTATAAGGTTGCTCCCTCGCTTATTAACTTGCTCAAGCATTTGATGTCTCAGTGGTCGACTCAGTTACATCTTAGGCACAAGGATGGTACAATGGCGACTGACTTTATTAAGATACAGAAGGGTATTTTCCAGGGAGATGCCTTTAGTCCTCTATGGTTTTGTCTTGCGCTGAATCCCCTCTCCCACATGCTCAATGCGAGTCAGCACGGGTTTGCCCTGAAGAACAAGAAGCAAGTGCAGCACAAAGTGACACATTTGATGTATGTTGATGACATCAAAGTGTATGCTAGCACAGCAGTACATGTCAATTCCTTGTTGAGAACTGTGGAAATCTTTTCCAGAGACATATGCATGGGGTTCGGGCTTGACAAGTGCAGGACCCAGACGGTACTAAAGGGCAAACATAGTACCAATGCATTTGAGTTACTAGATGGTGTTCTCATTGAGCCAATGGAAGAAGGAGAGACGTATAAGTACCTAGGTGTCCACCAGTCAGTCCGCACAGAGCACAAGATCATGAAACTGAAGATCCAGGAAATGTATGTCAGTCGCTTAAACGCCATCCTTAAAACAAAGTTGAGTGCTAAGAACACAGTGAAAGCTATTAACACCTATGCGATCCCTGTTCTAACGTACTCATTTGGCATCATTAAGTGGACGAAGACTGATGTTGAAGGCATTGAGAGGAAGACGAGAACTACTTTGAGTAAGTATCGCGGCCATCACCCTAAGTCAGTAGTTGAAAGAGTTACCATTCCAAGAGCTCAGGGTGGAAGGGGGCTGATTGACCTTTCACATTTACTGCACAAACAGATTATAAGCCTTCAGAAATACTTCCTCCAGAAGCAAGATATATCTTTACTCCATAGAGCGATTACCTTGTCGGACGAGGGATACACACCATTGAATCTTCATGTGGCTGTACCTCAAGAAGGGATCACTAAAATGGAGCGAGCTGCATTGCAGATATGTGCGTGGAAGCAGAAAGCATGGAAGACATCCTAACGAACTCAGTGCTGAAGTAGTTGATAGTGAATTGTCCAACTATTGGCTGACTCGGGGCGACTTATTCCTGGAGACTGAAGGTTTTATGATGGCCATACAAGATCAGGTAGTTGCCACGAGAAACTACCTCAAGTACATTGTTAAGGATGCAAGTGTTGCTGATGACAGATGTAGGAGGTGTTTAGGCGCCTCCGAGACTATCCAACACATCACGTCAGGTTGTACGACGCTTGCATCCACTGAGTACTTGCATCGCCACAATTGTGTAGGCAAGATTGTACATTTAAAACTTGCTCAGCTTCACCATCTCACAGCTTTCACTGGGCCGTATTATCACTACACGCCTGAAAATGTCCTTGAGAATGAGGAATACCGGTTATACTGGGATAGAACTGTGCTTACCGATAGAACAATACCATCGAATAGGCCTGATATCATCTTGGTCAATAAAGCAATGAAAAGGACATTTCTAATCGACATTGCTGTTCCCAACTCCAACAATGTTCATGAGACCGGCCAGAGAAAACTAGCTAAGTATGCTGACCTGGCTCATGAGATCAAACAGCAATGGAAGCAGAATAGTGTTGTCATCATCCCTATTATAATTTCATCCACTGGTATTGTACCCGTCTCTCTTACAAAGAACTTATCCACTATAGAACTCTCTCCTCTTTTAGTTTGTGACATACAGAAGTCCGTAATTTTAAACACTTGTCGCATTGTACGTAAATTTTTAAACATACAATAGATAAAGAGAATAGTTTGCTTTCATTTTGCCTAATAGGCCGATGAAAGTAAAAAACCGCAAAGAGCGAGAAACAATCATCGAAAATAACAATAATAATAATAATAATAAAAATAATAATAATAATAATAATAATAATAATAATAATAATAATAATAATAATAATAATAATAATAATAATAATAATAATAATAATAATAATAATAATAATAATAATAATAATAATAATAATAATAATAATAATAATAATAATAATAATAATAATAATAATAATAATAATAATAATAATAATAATAATAATAATAATAATAATTAACATCTAACATCTAATAACATCTAACATCTATTGTTTATGGATGACCTTAAGTTATACTCTGCTGGTAGAAAGAGGTTGGAGGAAGTTCTAAATGTGGTGAAGGAGTTTTCTACAGATATTGGGATGGAATTCGGAATGGACAAGTGTGCAGTTTTACATGTGCGCAGGGGGAGTGTAGATGGGATGGGTGAAGACGTCGTGCTAGCTGATGGGAGTTCAATCCACCATCTGGAGCCGAATGAGAGATACAAGTATTTGGGTGTGTCAGAACATCAACACCATGACGCGAGTCTCGTAAAGAGTACTTTGCGCGGTGTCTATCGAGATCGACTCAAGAGGATATGGTCTTCCAGTCTTTCTGCTAAGAACAAGGTTCAGGCCACTAATAGTTTAGCTGTGCCAGTGCTACTGTATTCCTTTGGATGCCTTAAATGGAATGTCGACGAACTAAAGCAGGTTGACCGAGACACTAGAAAAGTCATGACAGCAAATCGTAGTCTGCATCCGAATGCGTCAGTGCAACGGATATACCTTCCTCGCACTATGGGTGGAAGGGGGCTTCTTTCAGTGGAGTGTCTCCATTCCAGAATGGTGATTGGTATGGCGTGTCGAGTTGCAGTCAGTCCGGATCCACTTCTTCAGATAGTTCGGGTGCATAAAGAGCACGGAGTTGCGGCATTCTTGTACGGAGCTGCGAGACGGGCGGCGACGATCCTCGGTCTTCGGCTGGAGCTCGAGAGTGACGACCGGCAGGGTGTGGATGGAGACCTTGTGTCCATGACAAGGTCGGCTCGGAAGATTGCTGTGAAACAGGCAGAGACTGACATGCTCCTGGAAAAGCATAGTCTGAAGAGTCTCCATGGTGTCTATTTCAAGCATATTGAGAAGAGCAAGCTGTCCACGGAGAGGTCGTATGCATTCTTGAAATCTGCCGGGTTGAAGTCTGAGACCGAGGGATTCATCACGGCGGTGCAGGACGGTGTTTTTAACACTTTGGTATACAGACGTGTAATATTTGGGCATGAAACGCTGGATACCAGGTGTAGGGCCTGTCAGTCACATCCAGAGACAGTTATGCACCTGCTGTCTGCTTGTCCGATCTATGCCAGGACGCTGTACATAAGGAGGCATGATAGTGCCCTAAGAGTATTGTACTTTTATCTTCGACATCAGTTTGGCATTGACGTGACAGCTGTAGTTCCGTATGCACCAGAAGAAGTGGAGGTTGTGGTGGAGAACTCTAAGTGCCGCATTTATTGGAATTATGCGGTTCCCACTACTCGGAGGTTGGGGGCAAACAAGCCGGACATCATCCTCCTCGAGAAGAGTCCCAAGAAGATGTATGTCATCGAGTTTTCTTCTCCTGCCGAGACGAATGTCCAGGCTAAAGAGCTTGAGAAGAAAGAAAAGTACCGAGATCTTCTTGTCGAGTTGAGGCAAATGTATCCAGGCTATGATGTTCGGCTGGTTGTCCTCATTATTGGCTGCATGGGAGGAGTTCCTGATTCAGTTGTGAAAGCATTGAAGAGTGTCCCAGTCTGTAAGGGAAATGCTGTTTGGTTGGCGGACTCAATGCAGAAGGCGGTGATTCTGGGTTCGTTGCATCTTCTTCGTGCCCATGGGCAGGTCGAGAAGGCCTAGGGTTATTGGGCAGCTTAGTCGCTTACCGCCACGGAAGTGGGGAGCGGCTGAGTAAGTGCCGAGCAACGCGTCACATGTCATCGTGTAGTGTGGTGGGCGCATGCTCAAGACCAGATCTTCGGCCGGCATGCCCTCCTGTGCCCCCTGATCTTCGGTGACGGGGATCGGGTGCGGATGTTGGCCGGGGCTAAGGTTGAGAGTGTGTAAAGGCGCACTAACGCTGTTGCAAAAAAAAAAAAAAAAAAAAAAAAAAAAAAAAAAAAAAAAAAAAAAAAAAATTATAATAATAATAATAATAATAATAATAATAATAATAATAATAATAATAATAATAATAAAACAGAAGGCTTTATGATAGCAATACAAGATGAAGTGATTGCCACGAGAAACCACCAAAAGTTCATTCATAAGACGCCAATTGCAAATGATTTATGCAGATTATGTCATTTGCAGTCAGAAACAATACAACACTTAACTTCTGCTTGTTCAAAGATTGCCAACACAGAATATCTCAATAGACATAACTTATCGTGTAATATGCTACATCAATACTTGGCTATAAAGAATGGACTGCTTCAGCAAGAGACAAGATATTATCAGTACAAAGCAGAACCAATACTTGAAAATGATAAGGTTAAACTATACTATGACATTCCTGTCATAACTGATATCACAATTGCACATAATCGCCCAGATATCATCATAGTGTACAAAGAGACTCGTACTGCGCATCTTATAGACGTAACACATCCAAATGATCATAACCTCAACCAAGCTTTTTCGAATAAGATAGAGAAGTATCAAAAACTCACTCAAGAAATACAAAAAATGTGGAAATTGAACAGTGCTGAAATATTCCCGGTAGTCGTGTCAGCTAATGGATAAGTGCATCGAGAACAAGCTGCACAAATGAAGAAGATGTCAATTCCATTCAACTTAGTGTATAAAATTCAGAGATCAGTAGTGTTAGAAACGTGCAGAATAGTTAGGAAAATATTGTGTAATAATGCTTGTTAAATGTCTTGTTTGTATACTGTGTTTGCAGTTAAATGCCCACAGGATGCCTATGTACCATTTTATGTAAGATGAAAATGTGATTGAAATAAAGAAATAATAATAATAATAATAATAATAATAATAATAATAATAATAATAATCAAAAAATAATAATAATAATAATTTAATAATAATTTCCTGTCAGAAGAGGAGAAGTACAACATCAGAGTGCGAGTTCAGAGGGAGTTGGCACGGCCAGATGATTCAGACAGTGAAGAGAGTGGGACAGAGTCATCGTCCAGCAATGTATCTGTCGAATCCGGGAGCTCGACGGAGGAGGGCACGGGTGATCTGGATGTCCACGAATTTCAAATGCCTTTTACAGAAGAGCAACATCTAATTTCAGACGTATTTGAAGAATGTAAAATGAAATATGAAGGTATGAGTATTCTAAATCGTCCTCGTATTCCAAGAGTGGAGTACGGTACTAAGCTTTTTGGAATTGTGTCCTTTATTGATTGGTTATTGGAAAAGGACGTCGATTCAGATATTGCACTGGAAGAGCTGTGTGGACTCGTGCATTGTGCTGCCCTTGCTGTATGTTTAAGTGTTGGTAAGGTGGTCAAGGATAAGCAGACGCTCGCCACTAGTAGTGTGCGAAACAAGCGGGTAACGGAACCACCATGGAGGAGAAGGATCGAGACAAAGATCAATATTGCTCGCCGTGAAATTGGTATCTTAACCGCTTACTTTGCATCACCATTGAACCCTAGCAAGAGGGTGAGCCGTGAAGTCCAGAAGATCGCAAAAGCATTGATTATAACAACATCAGATCGCGATTACGATAGAAAGCTGAGAGTGAGAGCAGAGCATCTGAAGCAAAGAGTCGCTGCCCTTGGATGCAGGATCAGGCGTTACAACGAAGCCGAGAAGAGAAGGCAGCAGAATGCTTTGTTCTTTAGAGATCAGAAAGTTTTCTATCGTAAGTTGGACGAAGCAACTAACGCGAAGAACAGTGATCAGAGGCCACCTACTGACGTTAGCATGGTTGATTACTGGTCAGGAGTATGGTCAGACACCACCGTACACGATGACAATGCATACTGGCTAAATGAAGAGGTGGCTTTGTGTGACGATTTGGCATTGATGGAGGACGTGTCTGTAACAAAACAGGATGTACAACTTGCAGTGAGGAGGACCCAAAACTGGAAAGCGCCGGGTTGTGACGGGATACAAAACTTTTGGTGGAAGCATTTTGCGAGCGTGCACGGCGTGCTAGCGAACCTCTTTCAAGAGTCCATTGTCAATCCGTAGGTCATACCTCATTTCTTCACGCAAGGGGTCACATACATGAAGCCAAAGGCTGGTGACATGGAGGATCCCAGGAACTACAGGCCAATCACGTGTCTCCCTACTGTGTACAAGATATTAACATCCATAATCTCGTCGAAAATCTCCAGACATTTGTCAGCGAATGAACTCCTAGCAGAGGAGCAGAACGGTTGTCGTAGAGGTGCGCAGGGTTGCAAAGAGCTGTTGGTCATAGATACGGTTGTGATGAGACAAGCGTGCAAGAAAGGCAGGAACATATCTGTTGGATGGATCGATTATCGAAAAGCCTTCGATTCCGTACCACATTCCTGGCTGATTCGTGTTCTGCGTCTATATAAAATCGATAACGCGCTTGTGAATCTTCTCGTGTTTATGATGAAGAACTGGACAACGAGACTGTGTGTGTCTATTGGCGAAACAGACTACAGCACTGACCAAGTTAAAATCGCAAGGGGTATATTTCAGGGTGATAGCCTAACTCCCCTGTGGTTTTGTTTGGCCCTTAATCCATTGAGTAGGATGCTAAGAGAATCAGGGTGCGGTTATGTGCTGAACAGAGAGTTAGGAGTGTCAATCACGCATCAGTTCTATATGGACGACCTGAAGCTGTATGCGGCGAGTCGAGACAAACTGCAAAGCCTGCTGGAAGTGGTGAAGAGTTTCAGTGACGCGATTCATATGGAGTTCGGGCTAGACAAATGTGCATCGGTTCATGTACGCAAAGGAAAGTTGCAAGATCCAGAAGATGTCAACCTTATGTGTGGAACTGTTATTCAAGGACTTGGTAGTGGTGACAGTTATAAGTACTTAGGCATGCTGCAGCTACTGGGTGTTTCTGACGTACTAGCGCGCGATCGTGTGGAGAAGAAGTTCCTCGAGAGGATGACGAAGGTGTGCAAATCTCAACTGAACGGAAAGAACAAAGTTGTGGCTGTCAACACGTGGGCAGTTCCGGTGGTTATGTATACGTTTGGAGTCGTCGAGTGGACGAAAACTGCACTTGACGCACTGAATAGAAAAGTGCGAACGACGTTTACTAAGCATCGCATGCATCACCCAAGGAGTGCAGTTGAAAGATTCCACCTTGCGCGCAAACATGGCGGAAGAGGTATTCAAGACTTTGAGGAGATCTGTATTCGGCAAGTTCTCAGCTTACGCAAGTATTTTTGTGAACATACATCGAGTTTGCACAAGGCGGTATGTATTGCGGATTCTGGATATACGCCTTTACATTTGGCTGATGAGCACTTCCAATTGACACCAATTCCATTGCAGGATAAACTTGATCAATGGAAAGCAAAAGAGCTGCACGGGAGATTTGCGGCTGCATTGGATGCTGATGCTGTGGATAAAAGATTCTCTACCGAATGGTTACGAGGGGGTGGGCTCTTCTCAGAAACTGAGGGGTTCATATTCTCCATTCAGGACCAAGTCATCAGAACCAACGCGTATGCTAGGCATATACTCAAGGAAAACGTGTCTGATCGCTGTAGACTCTGCAAGAAAGCGAAGGAGACCATCCAGCATGTCACGGCTGGTTGTTCGGTACTGGCTCCCACGGATTATTTATCACGCCATAACACAGTTGCTAAGGTGGTTCACCAAGCAATAGCGAAAGAGTTTGGTCTCGTTCAGGACGAGATGCCTCATTATAAGTATAATCCAGAGCCAGTACTGGAAAATAACAAGGCAAAGGTTCTCTGGGATCTCCCGATTAACACGGACCGAACAGTGCTATATTATTTTTCTCGATAAAAAGCTGAAGCACGCAATTATTGTAGATATTGCAATTCCCTCAGACAGCAACATAACACCCACTATTGCTGAGAAGAAGAGAAAGTATCAGGAGCTAGCCATAGACCTCAAGAACATGTGGGGACTGAGGGAAATCGTTGTCGTGCCAGTGGTCATCTCAGTAAACGGTCTTGTGTCAAAGGAATTAGTAGAAAACCGAGAGAAACTCTGGTTGGAAGAATATCACGTACGGATCATGCAAAAAGCGGCGTTGTTAGGAACATCGAGAATTGTCAGAATGTTCTTGAACGGCTAGCACGACCGACATCAAAAACATCAGTGCTAAGGTACCAATATATGACTCTCCGAAAGATGTGTAGGCAGGGCATGCCTTGAATCAATGGATTCCGGCTTGTCTCAAAAATCCCTAAAATGCAGGAGAAGTAAAAAAAAAAAAAAAAAAAATAATAATAATAATAATAATAATAATAATAATAATAATAATAATAATAATAATAAAATTATTAATAAGAATTAATTAAGAATTTGAATATTAACAGAGGGATATTTCAAGGTGACACACTCAGTCCCCTGTGGTTTTGCCTTGCACTTAATCCACTAAGCAAGCTATTGAACTTCCCTGGTGTTGGATATAAGATTGACCAAACAACACATCTGTCACATCTCCTATACATGGACGACATCAAGCTTTATGCAAAGAGCGAAAAAGAGATGTCATCATTAATTGAAACAACAGCGTTATTCAGTTCAGATATTGGCATGAAATTTGGATTAAACAAATGCGCTGTCATTCATGTGAAGAGAGGAAGAATCAACAACTCGGAAAACATGCAACTGGAACTTGACCCATCCAAAAGTGTAATTCCTGGCTTATCAGAAGATATGAAGTATAAGTATTTGGGAATTAAACAGTCATTTCTTAATGCAAAAACTCAGGTGAAGAGTGAAATGACGGAGAAATTTCATACACGATTGAAGAAAGTGCTTAAATCCGGACTTAATGGCAAGAATATTATAGCTGCAATTAATGGATGGTGTATTCCGCTTGTTCTCTACACATTCGGTGTTCTTAAGTGGAGTAACACAGAGCTGGAGCACATGGATCGACAGATAAGAGTAAAGTTGACAGAATTCAGATGTCACCATCCAAAAGCAGCGAAGGAGAGATTATATCTGAAGCGAAATCTAGGGGGACGAGGACTCTTAAATTTACAGCAACTGTATGGCAGACAGATAGATAATCTACGTAAATATTTTCATGACATGCAAGCTTCATCGTTGATACACAGAGCAATTGTGAAGATAGATGTAAATCTATCTCCTCTTTGCTTGGCAGACAGAAATTTTATAGTTAAGAAGATTAGTGATGAAGAACTAGCCTCAAATTGGAAAGAAAAGATTATGCACGGTAGGTTTCCAATAGCTTTGGAAAATGCTGATCATATGGCCTCAATGCAGTGGTTGAAAGACGGATCTCTCTACCCTGAAACGGAAGGATTTATGTTGGCGATTCAAGACGAAGTAATTGCAACAAGGAACCAGCAAAAATACATTCAAAAATTAAACATTCCAAATGAATTATGTAGGCTTTGCAATTTCAAATCTGAAGACATACATCACTTAACTTCTGGGTGCTCTCAACTTGTCAATTCCGAATATTTACATCGACATAACTTATCATGTAAAATAGTTCATCAATATTTGGCTCTTACCAATAAACTAATTGATCATGAAGAGATGTATTTCCAGTATGAGCCACGACCAGTACTTGAAAATGCACTAGTGAAATTATATTATGACGTATCAGTCATCACAGACAAGACTATCATGCACAATAGACCTGACATCATCATCGTGAACAAAGATACTCGAATTGCTTATCTTCTAGACGTAACACATCCCAACGACCATAATCTGCGTCAGGCATTCACCACAAAGAAGACCAAATATCGAGACCTGGCTGAAGAAATCAGATTAATGTGGAAGTTATTGAAAGTAGACATCATCCCCATTGTGATATCAGTAAATGGGCTAGTACACCAAAATCAAGCCGACGAATTCAAGAAAATAGATATTCCTCAAAAGATAATACATAATATTCAAAGATCTGTTATATTAGAAACCTGTAGAATTGTTAGAAAGGTTTTGAATTGTTAATTCGCATGTTACTTGTAAAATCCCCTACGTTTGCATTTCTGCCCGTAGTGGATTATGTATTTACCAATTGTAATTGAGATTAAAATAAAGGAAAATAATAATAATAATAATAATAATAATAATAATAATAATAATAATACAAATAATAATAATAATAATAATAATAATAATAATAATAATAATAATAAGACCTAAGACCTTAGGTCTAAGACCCTTAGGTCCTTATAGGCCTTAGGTCTTGAGGCTAAGACCTTAGCGTGCCCTAAAAGGGAAACTGCTTGGGTTGATAAGGCAGCGTTGAGGATAAAGAAGCTCGATGCTAAGACCGCGCAGGCTCGGCAACAGGTATCCAGGATTCAGTGTGCGATTGAATACATAACATCTGGGAGGAAATTTACCACTAAGGTGAAACGCATTGTGCGCTCCATTAAATTCAAGCACCACACACTGAATAAGAATGTCTTGCTTTCCAGAAAGAGTTCGGTCATTGACGGCGGCTAGGAAGAAAATGGGCAAGAGGACCAAAGCTGTGAAGGAAAATGCAGCCTTTGTCCTTCATCCGTCTCGACTCTTTAAGCCACTAACACCTGGTGTTAAGTCTCCGCCCCCCGTTGAAGACGTAGATGCTTTTTGGAGGGCCATATACGAAACCGCTAGGCCATTCAACCGCGATACTCCAGCCTTAGCCTTATTTCAAACCCTGTGCGATGCTCAGTTGTCGCAGGCTGATGGCCTGCTTTTAGTCGAGGAGAGTGATGTGAAAAATGCTTTTTCTGGTAAGAAGAACTTTTCCGCGCCAGGAATGGATGCTCTGAGCAACTTCTGGTGGAAGAAATGAACTTCTACACACAAACATTTGGCCAGAATTTTCACGTCATTTCTTAGGGGGGAGATGCCTATCCCTGCGTGGTTGACTGAGGGACGCACGGTCTTGTTACCTAAAAAGGGAGATTTGTCCGAACCGAAGAATTACCGTCCTATAACTTGCCTTAACACCATATACAAGGCGTTCACTTCCATCTTGAGTGAATTGATCCTCCAACACATCCAGCCGGTTTGGGAAGGGATATATGAGCAGAGGGGGACAAAGCGGGGTATTGCAGGATGCAAAGACAATTTGCTGATTGATAGGTGCATATGTCAGGATGCCATCCAACATAAGCGTAATCTGTCAATGGCATGGGTGGATTACCGCAAGGCATTCGACACCACTTCACATGAGCTACTTATTGCCATGATGAAAATGATGAAGATCCATCCGGATATCGTATCCTGCATCGAAAATCTGTTGCCTCTCTGGAAAACGCGCTTTGCCATAACAGCAGGCAAGTTGTCCATTTTGACAGAGTCGGTAACGTATCGTCGTGTTGTTTATCAAGGCGATAGCTTAAGTCCCCTCCTCTTCTGTGTATCTCACCTACCGGTGTCACTTGTGTTAAGACAAGGACTAGGATATATGTGCGGTGCTCCAGCGAATAGGAAGAATAAGGTCACTCATTTGTTTTATATGGATGATCTCAAAATATACGCTTCCAGTGCAAGAGACCTTCAGCTTGCAATAGATGCTGTACGAATATATAGTGAGGATATAGGAATGTATTTCGGTTTGGACAAATGTGCGGTCGTCAACCTAGTTAAAGGTAAGATTCTGGGCACCAAAGAGGATGTGCAGCTTGTTGATGGGAACGTCATTCGTCATTTGGATGATGAAGAGACGTATGTCTACTTGGGTGTGCCTCAGCGTCGAATGCAAGAGGTGAATGTAGTGAAGGGGACATTAACCGCGAAATACAGACAGACTCTTCGACAGATATGGAAGTCTGAGTTGTCAGCGAAGAATAAGGTCATGGCTACTAACATGCTGGCCGTTCCTTCACTTTTGTACACATTTGGTGCTATGAAGTGGAATGTCAACGAGCTGCAGATCCTTGATAGAGGAACGAGGAAGATGATGACTATGAACAGAAGTCTTCATCCGAAATCTTCTGTGCCCAGAATATATCTCCCGCGTGATCTAGGTGGTAGAGGGTTGATTGGGTTGGAGTACATGCATGACAGAGTAGTTATAAGTACAGCCTGTCGAGTGTTCAACAGCATGGACCCCTTCTTACAGCTTCTGAAAACTCACGAGTTGATAGGAGCGGGGGCGTTCCTGTTTCAGGCGGCCAAGAGAGCGGCAGATAATCTGGGTCTGGACTTGGATTTTTCGATTGGTGGGTTGAACAACAACACTTCGGTTGTTTGTAGGAAGGCGGAAGAGCTTAAAGTGTCAATTAAGAAGGCCGAGCAAAAGATCTTGCTCAAGGCGCATACCGATAAGGCCATGCATGGGGTATTCTATTGGGGTATAGAAACGCTGGGGTTATCGAGAGAGTTGACATTTTTTGCCTTTCTCCGATCCGCTGGATTGAAGTCTGAGACGGAGGGTTTCTTTTTGGCGTGCCAGGATGGTGTCATCAACACGTTAGTGTACCGCCGCCTCATATTTGGGGTGGATGTAGTTGACACGGCGTGTAGAGCTTACCGATCCCAACCAGAGACATTGAGTCATCTCTTGTCTAGTTGTCGGTATAACGCTAAATCTGCGTATATCCATAGGCATAATGCAGCTTTGCGCGTCTTGTATTACCATCTGAGGCATAATTATGGCATTTATGAAACACCTGTGCTGCCGTATGTCCCTGGAGAATTTGAGTCTGTTGTGGAGAATGATAAATGTAAGATCTGGTGGAACTTTTCTTTTTCCACCACTAGGCAATTGTCAGCAACTAAGCCTGATATCGTTCTCCTCGATCTCGTCACGCGGTCCATGTATGTTATCGAGTTTTCAGCTCCTGCTGAAGCGAACATGGAACCGAAGGAGAGAGATAAACGGACCAAGTATCAAGACCTGCTGTTTGAACTAAGGCGGATGTACCCGGGCTACTCCGTGAAATTGGTTGTGCTTATAATAGGTGTCCTCGGTGGGATGAAAGATTCTCTATTGGCGAGTATCAAGTGCATCCCTGCCTGTGAGAGGATAGCGGAAACACTGGCAGCTAAAATGCAGAAGGCAGTGCTCTTAGGGTCTTTGCGTCTGCTGCGAGCACATGATCCTAATTCCGGGTGATCACTTTTCCAGCGGTGCTGGACGTGGTTTCCCGTGTATATGTCCCCCCAGTGTCTGGAATTTATGAAGGCCATTAAGTCAGATGTTTTTCAGATGTTGGGGTAGGAATTTTAAAACAAATTATAATAATAATAATAATAATAATAATAATAATAATAATAATAATAATAATAATAATAATAATAATAATAATAATAATAATAATAATAATAAAAATAATAATAGTGAGTGGGTGGGTTCGAGTCCCTCGAGTGGGACTCGAACCCACGACCTTCCGATATCCAGTCAGATGCTCTACCAGCTGAGCTACCGAGGCAGTTCATATTGCAGCGGCTGTGTTCCAATATAAGCTGCGTTAACATCCACCTATCTGAGGTTATCAGTAAAAACTATATTTCATACTCTTGAAGTTCTTGACAGATTTGTCTGAAAATTATTGCTCAAACGGTTCTATTTTTAATTTTCAATCATTCACAGGATATCGCTCAAAAACTGTACCTGAGGCAACTCTTATGAGGCCTGAATCGGGAATTTTGAAGTGATCGAATAGGCCCCAGGACCCTTACCTATAATATCGCCAATATTTCAGTAGCACCGTGTTACTGTAGCACGATCGGCTAGTTGCCATGGCGACAATGTTAATTCTTATGGCTAAAACTTTTAAAACAAAAGTTGTGCTACAGTAACACAGTACTACAGTAACACGGTGCTACAGTAACACGGTGCTACTAAAATATGGCGATATTAGGTAAGGGTCCAGGGTTGCGATCATATAAAATAACAACTTTATTGTCGCAGTAACAATTTTGTCATCTCAATGTTATTGACGGTTTTCTCTGGTGAGATGAGAATGTTCCACTTACGATACAGATGAGAGGCGTCGTCACTGTCCAGCAGAACTTCCACCACATGAACGGATAATAACCAATCATGTCCTTGATGCCGTCGTAGAAGCGGTTCACGCCGTACGCCCATGAGATGGAGATGCACTCGAAGAAGATGAGGAAGAGCAGACAGAACCCACTCACAGCGTACGAGTCCAAGATTTGGAACACATACATTCCGCCCTGGGAAGAGAAATCACGCGTCCATTATCTTGGAGAACGCTCTGTGTAACGCGTTGATAAGCGAGCTTTTGTATTGCATATGAATTGATATGCGTTTGCAAGTTTCTTCTCTACAGATTTAAAGAACCGAACAAAGGAGCAGTGAAGATGAAAATTACATCATAATCATATCATTCTCATTCCATGCCGTTTTTTCCCACTAAATGATATTTGAAATTGATTTTTATGAATGTAAATTTTACATTTCTAGAATGATAAATGTGTTTATCATTATTATTTTTGTTGTTACAAATTTACTGGAATAAAATCTCTCATGAGGCATTCTTTTATTACTATTCAGTATATTCACTAAGATTTTTTTAAAAATATATCAAGTAACAAGACTAATAAATTGTCTATTATCTATTCATGATTAAATTTCAACTCATTTCGTCCAATTATTTCGTCTGTGACTCACCTGAGATACGCAAGAGAGACCGACGAGGTAAGAGAGGAAGCAGACCAGCGCAATGAAGAGCTCCTTACGCCTCCTCAACAGATGCGGCCACTCGTCAACCATGGCAGTGATGAATCCTTCCATCGTGCAGAACTAAGACATACAATCATCATTCAGAACACTTGCGAGGTGTTCTTTGATCCAGTCATTGTAATGGTCTTAGAAGTCAAAATAGAAATCAATATAACTGTGTGCAATTGTTAACTTCAGCAAATTTACAACTTATAGAGTTTGAATAAATAATTTCACAAGTATGTAACGCAAAATCGAAATAATGACTTTCGATCTTCTGCTTCTGAGGAAAAGATTATTATTTTTTAAATCAACATTTCCGATGGTTGATATGGAGACTAAAATCATTTAAAGATAAGCCGGCTTAACTGCACAAAAAGGAACTATTACATCATTCAAAAAATAATATTCTAGTATTTAAGAGCATATTTATTTAAAAACTGATCAAAGCATTATAAGTCAACGGTACAACATTTTGAAGGAAACAGATGCTTAAATTGTATGATCATTTGTGAAACAGTAACTGTGTGCTTGTTAAATGGGCTTCAAGGAACAATTTATCTTCAATTTAATCCACGTCATTATCATAGAGGACAATATAGAAAACATTTCAGTAGCATGTAGGGCAATAGAGGACATTTCGGTAGCATGTAGGGCAATAGAGGACATTTCAGTAGCATAAAGGGCAATAGAGGACATTTCAGTAGCATGTAGGGCAAAAGAGGACATTTCAGTAGCATGTAGGGCAATAGAGGACATTTCAGTAGCATGTATGGCAATAGAGGACATTTCAGTAGCATGTAGGGCAATAGAGGACATTTCAGTAGCATGTAGGGAAATAGAGGACATTTCAGTAGCATGAAGGGCAATAGAGGACATTTCAGTAGCATAAAGGGCAATAGAGGACATTTCAGTAGCATGTAGGGCAAAAGAGGACATTTCAGTAGCATGTAAGGCAATAGAGGTCATTTCAGTAGCATGTAGAGCAATAGAGGACATACCAGTAGAATGTAGGGCAATAGAGGACATTTCAGTAGCATGTAGGGCAATAGAGGACATTTCAGTAGCATGTAGGGCAATAGAGGACATTTCAGTAGCATGTAGGGCAATAGAGGACATTTCAGTAGCATGTAGGGCAATAGAGGACATTTCAGTAGCATGTAGGGCAATAGAGGACATTTCAGTAGCTTGAAGGGCAATAGAGGACATTTCAGTAGCATGTAGGGCAATAGAGGACATTTCAGTAGCATGTAGGGCAATAGAGGACATTTCAGTAGCATGTAGGTCAATAGAGGACATTTCAGTAGCATGTAGGGCAATAGAGGACATTTCAGTAGCATGAAGGGCAATAGAGGACATTTCAGTAGCATGTAGGGCAATAGAGGATATTTCAGTAGCATGAAGGGCAATAGAGGACATTTCAGTAGCATGTAGGGCAATAGAGGACATTTCAGTAGCATGTAGGGCAATAGAGGACATTTCAGTAGCATGTAGGGCAATAGATGACATTTCAGTAGCATGAAGGGCAATAGAGGACATTTCAGTAGCATAAAGGGCAATAGAGGACATTTCAGTAGCATGTAGGGCAATAGATGACATTGCAGTAGCATGTAGGGCAAAACAGGACATTTCAGTAGCATGTAGGGCAATAGAGGACATTTCAGTAGCATGTAGGGCAATAGAGGACATTTCAGTAGCATGTAGGGCAATAGAGGACATTTCAGTAGCATGTAGGGCAATAGAGGACATTTCAGTAGCATGTAGGGCAATAGAGGACATTTCAGTAGCATGTAGGGCAATAGAGGACATTTCAGTAGCATGTAGGGCAATAGAGGACATTTCAGTAGCATGTAGGGCAATAGAGGACATTTCAGTAGCATGTAGGGCAATAGAGGACATTTCAGTAGCATTTAGGGCAATAGAGGACATTTCAGTAGCATGTAGGGCAATAGAGGACATTTACAAATACAATACAAACAAATACAAAAAAATACGAATACAAATGAAGCATTGTTTTCTCCTGCACTTACTTGACTGTCCAACCCGATGCAGAGCAACATAAGGAAGAAGAGACACGACCAGATGGGCGATCCTGGAAGCTGTAACACTGCTGATGGATACGCGAGGAAGGCCAAACCAGGTCCTGAAATCAACACCAGACACATTTCATTGGTTTGTGCAAACACTTTTGTTTCAAATAATGATGAACAATACAAGCCAAACAAAATATATATTATATTTTGGGGAGCATAATTTGATGTAGAAAAGTTTCACATTTATTAATCGCGGTCTCATTAAATTGCATTTTCCAAGTTTCACTCTAGATGCCAGGGAAATTGGCTACGGAACTGTTTATTGTTGCTCACAATTGTTTTGTTTTATCGACAGCTGTTCAATTGTTCCAGGTAAAATAACGTACTACTCCAGCAGTATCTTCAAGCATAGAATGTCTTGCATTTTATGCGTAAAACTGATACAAGATACTGAATAATAAATATAAATTTATTTCAATTCAAAATACAAGATCGTACATTGGGAGCATTTATTTTAAAATGCTTAGTACACATGATTCAAATTTTTCTGAAGATAATTGTACTAGATTGTGTAATTGTTTGCTAATATTTGATATTCTAAACTACTAAGTCGATTTGTTTCTCGACAATGTACCTGAAGCTGCTACTTCAGCGACTGGTTTCTGTTGCTCATGGGCCATGAATCCAACAACTGAGAAGATGACAAAACCAGCGAACATACTGGTACTCGAATTGATGGAGCAGACGATCAAAGCATCTCTACAACAAGAACAGATGCTTTTGTTATGCACAATCATTTCATTCGGCAAACACTAAACGGGTTTTTCACTAAAAGTTTCTTCACTAAACGTTTTTTATCTTATTGTTCTTATTTATAATTTAGTTTTAAGAATTTAATCATATACATTATATGCCACCGTAATTGTGTAATTACTATGTTGCAAATAAATAAACTTGAAACTTGAATCTTGTATCTTAGTAAACACAACGCCAATATTATGACTGCTGCTACGTACACTTCTAAATTTGTAGGAAAAATGCAGACGCTTTTTTGTGGCGTAAGATTGTTTGAAAACTGTTAGTATTTTCTGAAACCGCATTTAAACTTTCTGTGGGCAAATGGTTTTTCCGCCAACAAAAAATAGCATTCGTAGTAATGCTATAATTTTTATTTTAATAATATCAATAAAATATGAATGCATACCTTCACTTCTATCAATACAGTTATACTTAGGAGAAACTGGCGTTCAAAAACTCACCAAATGGTATCATATTTCTTTGCATTTGAAACATTTGTCATGTAGCAGCCCTTTTAATAAATGTGTTTATATTTAATCAGTAGATATTTTTGTAATGGCTGGTGGAGTTAAGAATCTTACTTGTAAACGTTATTCGTGAATTTGTTGTAACTGCCGAGAGCGACTAATGTTCCCAGACCGAGTCCATAAGAGAAGAAGATTTGTGTCACTGCGTCAATCCACACCTAAGACAAATCAACACAATCAGATTGTCGAGTATTACAAATACACTAGCAACTCATTCGTGTCAAGTAGAAGAGACCCATAAAAAAACACTCCGTGTAAAAAAACAGCCAAGTCTCTTCAACTAAAAAAAAAAATTATGAAATCTAAAAATTCTGCACTGAAACGTAGTGATATCAAAAAATGAGCCAAGTCAAAACTTTATTTGAAAATTAATAAATACTTGGCGCATCGTGTATATAAATAGCTTAGAAGTATAGGCTAGATATAAATACATATACTTATAGTACATATACCTACAATGCGCTAAAAAAAACGATGCGCCAAGTATATTTTAATTTTCAAATAAAGTTTTGACTTGGCTCATTTTTTGATATCACTACGTTTCAGTGCAGAATTTTTAGATTTCATAATTTTTTTTTTAGTTGAAGAGACTCGGCGGTTTTTTTACACGGAGTGTTTTTTATGGGGATATCACTTATTTTTTTAGTTTATTTACACAACTTGTAAAACTTATTAGGGCAACAATGGCTAATTCCTTTAAAAAAATACGCCATATCCGAATAAGTTACTAAAAAAATATTGTTTGGAGCTAAATATAAACTTAAAGTGATATGCCATGAAGAATTGCGAAAGCATCGTTCCAATAGGTCCAGCCGTTTTCGAGATATGGCATCACTTCCGGTTTTCAAAATGGCGGCTGAAAGCTCTTACACATTGTATTAATATGTATATAAATACTAATATTTCATTATAAGCCTTCTGAATATGTAGTTGGTTTTTATATAAAGGGAAGTGAATTGAGGCAGATTTCGCTAAACTATGACGTCATTTCCGGTTTCAGTAATTAGAAAACTTTAATTTCACTATTGTTATTTCTTATAGTGGACCGTCTGAATCGATTGGCGCAAATTTCGTTCCGATCGGTTAAGCAGTTTTTGAGATATGACGTCACTTCCGGTTTAAAAATGGCGGCACAAAAAATTCATAAGGGCAAGGTATCATCAGGCAGACGAGCTGTATATGTGGTGAAAATTTCGGGTCAATCAACCCAGCCGTTTAGGCTGTGGCGGAGACCGCGGAATTTATTGGAAGATGAATCATTATCTAGTGGAGCGGTCGCTCCACGCCAGCCAAGTCGTACGGCGCGCGCACACACTCATTTAAAAAGGCTGGAGCAAACCCACTTTTACTGTAAGCATCAAAGTGGCATTTTCGGCCTACTGGATCTTAAAATTGGAAAATCTCACATTGTTGCGATATATCTTAATTTCGAGCTATGGCCCACCCTACAACATATACCAAATTTGGGAACAATAGGTTACGCCCTTTGCGCGCTAGAGGGCCGTGAAAACAGTGTTTTAGGGCGGTTTTCATAATAATAATAATAATAATAATCTCAGTAGTAGTAGTAGTAGTCTCCTGGAATTCAAATCCGGTAAACAGGCCACAGCCTAAACGGCTGAACCGATTGATCCCACATTTTTACCACGTGTGCACTTTTGGCGTCTGATTTAACCTTCACCCCATAAATTTTTTGTGCCGCCATTTTGAAACCGGAAGTGACGTCATATCTCGTCAACGGCTGGACCGATTGGAACGAAAATTGCGCCAAACGATCCAGACGGTCATCTATATGCATGATAAGTAGCAAAAGACTAAACATTATGTTAAAGAAACCGGAAATGACGTAATGAAATTTGAAATACATCGATTGGCTTTTTGGCAACAAAGGTTGATCCGATTATTTTGATATTTATGTAACGAATGTACTTTTGACGTCTCATGTGACTTGTTATAAAACCAACCGGAAGCCGCCATTTTGAAACCGGAAGTGACATCATATCTCAATAACGGCTAAATAGATTTCAACGAAACCAGCGCAAAACAATTTAGACGGTCAACTTTATGTATTATCATCAATAATATTTGCAGTTTCCCATACCTAAACCGGAAATGACGTCACACATTTTAATAATCTCACAAATTTTTATTTTGATGCAATAAATATACTATTTGAGACAGCTTATAAAATTGTAATCATGTTTCAAATATACTTCAAGGGGTCAGAGATTTCAGCCGCCATTTTTAAACCGGAAGTAACGTCATATCTCAAAAACTGGTAGACAAGTCGATATGAAACTAGCGCCAAACGATTCGGAAGGCCATCTCTATGGAATATGAACAGTACAAATAGAATTTTTCTATTTATGAGACCGGAAATGACGTCATTCAAATGTATAAATTATTATAATTCCCTCCTATACAATAAATACATATTCAGAAAGCTTAAAATGATACACATCATTTATAGAAATAAATTCTATGTGGCATTGCAGAAAGTTCAGCAGCCATTTTGAAAACCGAAGTGTTGCCATATCTCGGAACTGGGTTGACTGATTGGAATGAAACCTTTGCTATTCTTCGTGAAAGATCATTTAAAGCAATTATTTAGGACCATACGCTGCTATTCATTAGTGGTAACCAAATTGTAAAGGGTGATGATTTTTTAAAAGAATTTGGTAATTGTTTATTTCATATGTGTCACAAGTTGTTAGAATAAACTAAAAAAAGGAGTGATATCCCCATAAAAAACACTTCGTGTAAAAATACCAGCCAAGTCTCTTCTACTAAAAAAAATATATGAAATCTAAAAATTCTGCACTGAAAAGTAATGATATCAAAAAATTTGCCAAGTCAAAACTTTATTTGAAAATCAAAAAATACTTGGCGCATCGATTTTTTAGGGCATTTTAGGTACACTATATGTTTTTTATATTTTATGTATATTTTATATCTGGCCTATACTTCTAAGCTATTAATATACACGATGCGCCAAGTATTTTTTGATTTTCAAATAAAGTTTTGACTTGGCAAATTTTTTGATATCATTACTTTTCAGTGCAGAATTTTTAGATTTCATATATTTTTTTAGTAGAAGAGACTTGGCTGGTTTTTTTACACGAAGTGTTTTTTATGGGGATTATTATTACAATCATCTGAAGAAAGCCGTACAATTTCACAGTTTTCACGGCCCTCTAGTTCGCAAAGGGCGTAACCTATTGCTCCCAAATTTGGTATATGTTGTAGGGTGGGCCATAGCTCGAAATTAAGATATTTCGCAACAACGTGAGATTTTCCAATTTTGAGATCCAGTAGGCCGAAAATGCCACTTTGATGCTTACAGTAAAAGTGGGTTGCTCCAGCCTTTTTATATGAGAGTGTGCGCGCCGTACGACTTGGCTGGCGTGGAGCGACCGCTCCACTAGATCAGAATCAAGACTGATTAGAAGTATCAGTTTGGGTACCTATAATAACTGGAAAATAAATTAAAATATTGAATAACATGCAAGTTATTTTCTTTCTCTCATGAAGTAAATGATCCGTCGGAGTAGGTTTAAACTAACTCTCTGGAAATTAATGTGTGAAAATAGAATTGTCAAATGTTTAATTAAATGTCTGCCATTTGTGTTTGACCCGAGGGCGAATAAATAATGGATTTGAAAAAGGGCATGTTTCTATTTCTAGTAGTTTGATTAGAAAAACTGGATAAAAAGTCAAATAGTTTCTATATTTCATATTTTCAATTTACCTACTTTCTTTCAATGTCTACTTCAATGCCATTGACAACCTGTTAAAAATAACCAACCCCCATTTGTAGGGGGTGGTTATTTATCTTATACATTGACTCATTCATTAGTACCCACATAATAGTGTTACAGTATGCAGACTGATGACCTTTCACATAAATAAAGTGAATATATTATATACCTTCTAGTTTAATTTTTCCAAATCAAAACTTGATTCGCAATAGCTACTTCTCTTTCTCAAATAGGTACCTACTTGATTCAATTTCAATTGTTGCACATTTCCGTAAAGACAGCCGGTAAGATATAAGAGTGATTTTAGAAATCAGGTTATGAAGTTGAAATCAAACTACTATTTCTATTCCCAAAATACTTGCGTACTTCAGATTCTGTCAACTTGGAGAGATTTGGGTAGATGTAGAAGTGGATGCCCTCAGCTGCTCCCGGCAATGTGACGCCTCGGATAAGAAGAACGAAGAGTAGCACGTAGGGGAAGAGAGCAGTGAACCACACCACCTGGATACAGAAGAACACACTGCAACATCCTTTCAACAGTCCGGATCACAATGCAGGAGGTTTGAAACACTCGACTAAACTAGGAAGTGCTCAGCGCAACACCTCGCAACACCTCGCAACACCTCGAACCAAAATTACCTAAATCACTGCAATAGATACCGAAAGCTATGCACGATGTCCACTCATACAATAAAAAATATCTGCAAAATCTGATTTTCATTTCAATTTCGTCGTAGAGAAACTCCCTCATGAGTAGGAGTTTATTGGCCGATTTATATAATATGTAGGTATTTATTATAAAAACCGGATATTCAATTTCATAAAATAGACAATTAAGTTAAATACTTATTAGAATATTAGAAATATCCAAACGGTGTGAGGCTACAAAGAACTCGTCAAACCTTCAATGTATTTTATGTTGGTAAACATGCAATTTTTAAATGTAAAATATTAAAGAGCAGTTATCACTTAATATCAATGTACTTTTTGGCGGCCATTAATAATGGATGATTTTACATATACTTATACCAAATTCAAAATCGTCAACAAATAACGTGGCTGATGTCATAGTTGAAATTGCTGGTGAATTAGCAAGTAATAAAATGAAAAGTTCGTAATCTGGTAAGAATAGTGCATTACTTTTCCTGTCCATTTGACACCTTTCCAGATGCAGAAGTAGCACATGATCCAGACAACAAGCAGCGTGCCGGCCAACTCCCATCGTATCGCACCAACTTGCTCGATGCCGTCCGAGATTTGCAGAGTTCGACGTCTGAATACAAGACACCAGTTACTTTCATCGCACTATTGTTAATTGATCGGGTCAGAAAGTAACATAATAGATGAGATATTGAAACAATTAAAGTTTTGTTTTGAATCGATTATTATGGTAATTAATTAATACAAAGTATGACAGCACAATTATTGTACTGTTCCCACCTGTTTTAACATTTGTTTGCAATATACAAAATAAATTATAATATTGGTATAATATATTTTGATTAAAAAATGAAAAAGTTTGACTCACGATGAACGTTTGTTGAAATTTTACGATTATATAAAAAAGTTAATATTTGATGCATTAAAATGTTCAGCTTACTCCCAGAATTCTTTGACTGGATCGGAGAGCTCCTTGACGGAGACATTGTATCCGTTGACCGTACACATCTTGCTGGTCGCCGTGTGGTTGAAGTACATGTCCCAGCATGTGAGACCCTTGCGCTCGTAGGGGTTCACGCAGTACCTCGTGTTCCAGTAGTTGTCGCACGTTCGCCAAGGCACATCTACAAACAGAACATTCAATACGATTCGTTTTCAAATCAGGATGTTCTCACATTTTTGGTGATTTGTGGAATACAGATGTAATAAAAAGCAGATGTTGCACGTATCGGTGCTCGCTCATCAATGCGTTTCACTGAGCTTTTTCCTATAGTGTATAATATACAGTACTTAGTGTACTTTAACTCTGTTTGCAGACGATTTTAAATGATGGAGACGTTCCTTCAAACTAAAACTCATCAAACGTTCAACTCATTAAACAGTAAAGAAGCTTTTATTGCTGTGATGTTGTCAATTATTTGTTTACTCACCCGTGTTCAAAGACATAAAGAAGTAGAAGATCGCCCACGCAAGGATGACGATGTAATAGATGTTCATCCAGCACGACATGACGGCTGCTGCGTAGCCAATACCTGTGGACCACCAAGCCAGTTCCAATCAAGACGATCCGAAGCAGGACATATAACTTCAGGGCGATTTATATCAGGACATTTTGTCAAGACAATCTGTAGCAGGACATAATATAACTTCAAGGCGATTTATATCAGGACATTTTGTCAAGACAATCTGTAGCAGGACATAATATAACTTCAGGGCGATTTATATCAGGACATTTTGTCAAGACAATCTGTAGCAGGACATAATATAACTTCAGGGCGATTTATATCAGGACATTTTGTCAAGACAATCTGTAGCAGGACATATAACTTCAGGGCGATTTATATCAGGACATTTTGTCAAGACAATCTGTAGCAGGACATAATATAACTTCAGGGTAATTTATATCAGGACATTTTGTCAAGACAATCTGTAGCAGAATATTTAACTTCAGGGCGATCTATATCAGGACATTTAATTTCAGGACGATCTATATAAGGATATTTTAGTCAGACGATCTGTATCAGGATATTGCATCAAGCTAGAGCAGATTTTAGAATGCCAGTTAAAATCAGGGCGATCTATATCAGGATATTTGGCATGAAGCTTCAGTATGTTAGGACAGTTAAAATCAGGGAGATCTATGTCTGTATGAGTAAGATCAAGACAAGCGATACAGAGATATTTCATGCCTCAAGATAATAATGTATCGAGGAGAATTTACTTCTCAGTTAGTTGTACGAAAGTTTCACTTTCAGTACCTAAGTAACATTGTGTAGAAAGTGAAACACATTTTGAGAATCTATTTTTTGAAGACACATATTATTGAGTCCAAGAAATGTGAAACTTCCATTGAATGATCTTGTTAATTTGCAAAACTTTGTACCACACACAAAACAATTTATTGGAAATAACACAATATACCACTGTCACACAAATAAACTGTCATTACAATATCTTTATTAATAATCCCATTATATTCAAATTCTCTGGACAGCATTTATTGGAAGTTATCATAATTATGATATTTTTCGATAAAATGGTAATCTTGTGACTTAGGTTTTTTTCAAATGTCTTGTCTTTACCTGAATATTACCCTTACATTAAAATAATTCATATCAGAACGGCTTTCAGTAATTTACAGAAAAATAAGAATTATTTCCAACGAAATTCTCAAAACTGATGTCGATCTAATCGCACATTCACTGAATTTAGACATCTAGGAAAGCATCCGATCTGATTGATAAGCAAACAATATCTATTGTACTTCACGTCGTTGGTCTTTGCGAGGAATTAATTTTGTCTTTGAAGCCATATTAACTCGATAAAGTAAATAACGTAAAATTAACAATTTTCCAAAGTATTTTAAAATGAATTGCTAAAGAGCAAATTCTGTAGATTGTACACATACACTTTTGGCAGAGACGTGTGATAAGAAAATGACTGAGATTAAAATAAAATTTTCTTTGCAATGAATTGTTTATACACATCTGAGATGCCAAGGATGGATATTTGAGAATGATGTGAAATATATCTTGTCCCTACCCTTGGAAATATTGAGTTTATCTAAGGTTAAATGTGTAATCTTAGGATGGCAGGGTGAGGACAAGTTGAGATTATTTCTTATCCTTACCATTTGAAATATTGGGTTTATCGGAGGTTAAGTTTTTAATCTTGACCCAATGGCACAAAGGGTGCATTATCTTCTGGTTGCATCATGTTCATTATCTTATTACAATACAATAATATACCTACAATAATTTTACTGCATTTACCCATATGAGTTAAGATTAATATTATAACTTAATTCATACTTTACCTTTGAATATTGGTGCGATTTTGAATATTCCTAATCCTCCAATCGTCAACATCTGTCCAAGCGCCAATTCCATGAAGAACATCGGAATACCGGCAAGAATAAGCGTCAAGAAATATGGTATGAGGAAAGCACCACCACCGTTCTTATAACACAAGTATGGGAAACGCCAAACATTGCCAAGACCAATAGCAAGTCCAACGACGGATAGAATAAAGTCAATTTTCGATGTCCATGTACCACGTTCCGGTAGATCATCGAGTTTCGACGTGTTTACGGTCTTCACTGTCGTCGATGAAACAACTCCACTTGGGCCACATTGGTTCATTTCCATGGTAAGTACGTGTTTCTCGTTCGTCATTGTAGTACCACTCGTGTCGGTCATCGTTTTCTTCCAAGCCCAGGTGTAGCCGTTTTTATCTTAAATCCAACCACCACCGTCAGTTCATAACGGGTGGAGCGAGTTGGCTGTAACATAAAATAGGATCAACACCATTTCATTTCTTTCATGAATTATATTTGATGCTTGAGACTCCCTTCAGCCACGCTTGTTTGGGACAATGGGAGATAACTTGTGAGATGTCACCGTTGTGTTCCAGAATCAACAGCAGAATGGTGGTATTATGTCAGATGGAGTGAGCGAAAGAACTGAAGCTGTGGGACATTTCATGAAAACTAAATATACATATCGTACTATCGAACACAAAGACAGTTACAGGGGAAGAACGAGTCATCTGGTGGGGGTTTTAGGATATTATATTTAAACATGCATAAGCATAGGACTTTCATTTTCAGACGCGTTTATGTCGACTTCGTTCTTCCCCGGTGCCCTTCATGTTTTAAAATATATTGTTAAAATTGTGAAAGTTAAATAAATAGCTACAAAACAAAACAAATTAATTATTCTTTGGAATTCATTGACAATTTTTTTCTTCAAATTTTCGACTCCCATATGTTATGAACAGTTATATCCCCATAAAAAACACTCCGTGTAAAAATACCAGCCAAGTCTCTTCAACTTAAAAAATAATGAAATCTTACAATTCTGCACTGAAAAGTAGTGATATCAAAAAATTAGCCAAGTCAAATCTTTATTTGAAAATCAAAAAATACTTGTCGCATCGTGTACATAAATAGCTTGGAAGTATAGGCCAATCATAAATTATCCATGAAATATACATATACATAGTATACCTATAATGCCTTAAAAAAACGATGCGCCAAGTATTTTTTGATTTTCAAATAATGATTTGAATTGGCTAATTTTTTGATATCACTACTTTTCAGTGCAGAATTTTAAGATTTCATTATTTTTTTTTTAAGTTGAAGAGACTTGGCTGGTATTTTTACACGGAGTGTTTTTTATGGGGATATCACTCCTTTTTTTAGTTTATTCTTACAACTTGTGACAACCGAATGAACAATTACTAAATCCTTTAAAAAAAAATACCCTTTACAATTTGGTTATTCTCATGAAAAAAACAAAGGTTTCATTCCAATCGGTCAACCCAGTTCGGAGATATGGCAACACTTCGGTTTTCAAAATGGCCGCTGAACTTTCTGCACTGCCACATAGAATTTATAACTATGAATTATGTGTATCATGTTAAGCTTTCTGAATATGTATTTATTGTATAGGAGGGGATTATAATGATTTATACATTTGAATGACGTCATTTCCGGCCTCATAAATAGGAAAATTCTAGTTTGACTGTTCATATTCCATAGAGATGGCCTTCCGAATCGTTTGGCACTAGTTTCATACCGATCTGTCAACCAGTTTTCGAGATATTACGTTTCTTCCGGTTTCAAAATGGCTGCTGAAATCACTGACCTCTTGAATTATAATTTAAACATGATTACATTTTATTTAAAGCAGTCTCAAATAGTATATTTATTGCATCAAAATGTACATTTGTGAGATTTTTAAAATGTGTGACGTCATTTCCGGTTTCAGTATGGGAAACTGCAAATATTATTGATGATAATACATAAAGTTTACCGTCTAAATTGTTTAGCGCTGGTTTCTTTCAAATCTATTAAGACGTTATTAAGATATGATGTCATTTCTGGTTTAAAAATGGCGGCTTCCGGTTGGTTTTATATCAAGTCAAATGAGATATCAAAAGAACATACGTTTCATAAATATCAAATAATTGGATCAAATTTGTTGCCGAAATGCCAATCGATGAATTAAATTTCATGACGTCATTTCCGGTTTCGTTAACATAAATTTTAGTCTGTTGCTATTGATAATCCATAAAGATGACCGTCCGAATCGTTTGGCGCTATTTTCGTTCCAATCGGTCCAGCTGTTGTTGAGATATGACGTCACTTCCGGTTTCAAAATGGCGGCACAAAAAATTCATGGGGTGAAGGTTAAATCAGACGCCAAAAGTGCACACGTGGTAAAAATGTGAGATCAATCGGTTCAGCCGTTTAGGCTGTGGCCTGTTTACCGGATTTGAATTCCAGGAGACTACTACTAAGATTATTATTATTATTATTATGAAAACCGCCCTAAAACACTGTTTTCACGGCCCTCTAGCGTGCAAAGGGCGTAACCTATTGTTCCCAAATTTGGTATATGTTGTAGGGTGGGCCATAGCTCGAAATTAAGATATATCGCAACAATGTGAGATTTCCCAGTTTTAAGATCCAGTAGGCCGAAAATGCCACTTTGATGCTTACAGTAAAAGTGGGTTTGCTCCAGCCTTGATATGAGAGTGTGCGCGCCGTACGACTTGGCTGGCGTGGAGCGACCGCTCTACTAGATTTTGTATAAAAGTCAAACTTTGGAAACAACTCTGGTCAACAATAAACGATCAGCTTCCACATCATCTTCAACGGTGGTTTAGACGCACCGCTTCGACTCGTTTCGATAAAATTTCCTACAAATGCATGAAGTGCCTCAATAATGGGTCTTACCAATTATTGGTGACATTTAAAGTGTATTGTTGCATTTTGTACATACAGCTGCCATTTAAGTAATATTCATTCAAATATTGAAAACCCCCAGAAACATGATAATACGGTTGGACAGATTGATTTTAAATTTTCACAAAATAAAACAAGATTACGTAAATCTGCGTCTCCACAGTGCTTCAAAAAATAAACATATTTTTTTGTTGCAAAGTGAATAGGATACAATTCACACATTGGATTAATTCATTGGGATTTTGGATCCACTGCTACAAAATAGCTAAACAGAAACTAAAAAAAGATCGTGACCTCGCAGTTGTTTCTATGAGCTATCAAATATTATCTCGGTTTGATGGAAATATTTATACAATTCGCATTTATTTTCGAATTGTAATGGACATTATTCGCTGTCTATTGATAGTGATATTGATTCCATTTGGGTTCGAATGTGTCCACGAATCACGATGCTAGACCCCGACCAATCATGAGCAGGCTGGACTAGGCCATGGTATTGAACAATCACAAACACTTTATTTATTTATTTCGTATGGGGAAAAAGACAACATTTTTTGATTTTCACAAAATCACATAATCACAAAATCACAAAATCACAAACACTGACTTTATTGCAACATTTATTTACGAGCCTAAGCGAGACTTGAAGAATCCTCCAAATATTGTGATGTTTTCTTTCCACCATTTTAGGCAAGCAACGGTTTAAAAGGGTCCAAGGGAATCAGTCATGTGTTATCCCTCGAAAGAACGAAGTGAGGAGCGAACAGCGATTAGGTATGATTATTAAGTTAGAGGATGGAGAGAATGACAAGAAAGAAGATCAACAGAAAATCAGGCCCATGGAGGTTCCATAACATAAGTCTTAATCTATAGCCTGTTAAGAAACTACTTAAGAATGACTTAGGTTATGTCTGATTAGTCCCAGGTATAATGTTTTGCGTGTTAAACTATCCTCTGATCCAAAATGTTGTAACTACTAACTAGGTTCTGTTTGAATAAAAATATGATTTAAGGAGTTTATAACAAATTATATTAGGTAATTAATATTAATCATAAGCGTCTAAAAAAATCCGTAAACTTCGGCCAAAGAATAATTGGCAATACCGTATGTTAGAATGACTATACGAGTAATGACTGAATATGCATGTACACTCTGCACAACAAAAATTGATCAGTGAACAAATTTGATTGACTGCTAGTCATGTTCCATAAGAGGGCGCTCTTGTTGCGCCCTACACTGGCCTCCTGCTTGCAGGTTAATTACAATAAATAATAATAATAATACCAATTACAACTTGTTATAATCATTGAAATGTGAGGTCACCTACTAGAGTGAGACAAAGAGATCGCTGAGACTCACTTGTGAACTAACATTTTAAGTTAATAAGATTTATTGAACGATCAAATTATAGTTGTGCCAAGTGCACATATTTTATAAACTATAAAAACGAGATTTCCATTATTTTTAATTGTTAACATTAGAACAATAATAACACTAGGAAAACGCTCATTGTAACGCGTTGATGAGCGAGCACGGACACGCGCAACACCTCGAACCGAAATTATGTCTATCGAAAATATCATTAAAAGCCAATAATTCTTGAAATTCGTCAGACTTGTAGGTAAAAAAATCTCCAATTATTCCTAAAGTACTAGTCCCAATAACCATGCAAAGTTTTAGGTTGATCGATTGAACCTTTATGATTAAAATGTTTCTTGTTAATATTAAAAAACCATATCATCTATTTAAAAAAAATATACCTGGGACCACTCATATGATATAAGTGTGTGTACTTACACAATATTAGACGATCTTTTGAACGGTCATATCAGTTTCATACGTTTGAAAGTTTCTGCTCTAACTACCTTGGAACTATAAAGAGTCGAAGTAGCCGTGATCAACATTATCGAGAAATTTGACAGCCAACACGCAAAATGTCCGTAAAATGTCAATAACTTTAGGATTTAAACACAGATAAGTCTGAAAATTGTCAAAAATACAGATAATGTTGGTCCCAATGACTATGCAAAGTTTTAAGTTGATCAGTCATACGGTTCTAGTTTAAATTTCAAAAATCATATGAAAGAATTTTTTACATTTTAACCAATGGGAGGATTTGGCTGAAACTTTGTATGATTGGGTACAATGTTGGTCGTAATGACTTGTCAAAATTTCAAATTGCTCGGAACAAACCAATCAAAAGATATATTTTTTTAAATTTGAACCAATCACATGATCCCGTTCAAAAACGATCCCAGGGACCGCATAGATTACGTTAGTATATGTGCAAAATTTCAGATCGATTGGTTGTGCCGTTTGACCTGGGCTGTGAACACAAAAAAAAAAAAAAAAAACACACAGAGAAAGTGCCATAAGAGTACAGTGGTGACGCTCGCTACGCTCGCTCAATAAAGGATTTTGTGTACATAGGTGCACTGATAAACTAGAATCTGCAGTCGAATTTTGAATGAAATCATTGAAGTTTGAACGATTTGAACCATTCGCCTTTTCTTCATGAACAGAACGAGCTGTCCTGGAAACCTGCAGTGTGAAAAGTGTGGCGTCAAAAGCTAACTAGTAATTCGCAAAAGTAAAGTAAGCAAAGTAAAGCTAACTAGTAATTCGCAAAAGTAAAGTAAGCAAAGTAAAGCGTGACTAGTTATTCCCATTATTCGGCGCCCCCTCAGAAGGACGTAGTACCCGTAGAGACTGATAACAGGTGGAGGGAGGTCGTCACACAAGAGGGCAACCATCCTAGCACAAGCAGCAACAAAGACCATCCATCCAAGACCTGACCGCACTCGATGTGGCGATCTGACGAGAACCGAGGTATCCAATACACCAAATGTTGCCTTACCTCGGTGATCTGACGAGAACCGAGGTATCCAATACACCAGCTGTTGCCTTACCTCGGTGATCTGACGAGAATCGAGGTATCCAATACACCAGATGTTGCTTTACCTCGGTGATCTGACGAGAACCGAGGTATCCAATACACCAGCTGTTGCCTTACCTCGGTGATCTGATGAGAACCAGGTATCCAATACACCAGCTGTTGCTTTACCTCGGTAATCTGACGAGAACCGAGGTATCCAATACACCCGATGTTGCTTTACCTCGGTGATCTGACGAGAACCGAGGTATCCAATACACCCGATGTTGCCTTACCTCGGTGATCTGACGAGAACCGAGGTATCCAATACACCAGCTGTTGCCTTACCTCGGTGATCTGATGAGAACCGAGGTATCCAATACACCCGATGTTGCTTTACCTCGGTGATCTGACGAGAACCGAGGTATCCAATACACCCGATGTTGCCTTACCTCGGTGATCTGACGAGAACCGAGGTATCCAATACACCAGCTGTTGCCTTACCTCGGTGATCTGACGAGAATCGAGGTATCCAATACACCAGCTGTTGCCTTACCTCGGTGATCTGATGAGAACCGAGGTATCCAATACACCCGATGCTGCCTTACCTCGGTGATCTGACGAGAACCGAGGTATCCAATACACCAGCTGTTGCCTTACCTCGGTGATCTGATGAGAACCGAGGTATCCAATACACCCGATGTTGCTTTACCTCGGTGATCTGAAGAGAACCGAGGTATCCAATACACCCGATGTTGCTTTACCTCGGTGATCTGACGAGAACCGAGGTATCCAATACACCAGCTGTTGCCTTACCTCGGTGATCTGACGAGAACCGAGGTATCCAATACACCAGCTGTTGCCTTACCTCGGTGATCTGACGAGAACCGAGGTATCCAATACACCAGCTGTGTCGTTGAGCTTTGATAGCTTAACTTGAGCTTTGAAGATAGAAATTTATATAAATGCTCGATGTCGCTTAAGCTTAAAAGCTTCCTTCTTTTGTTCACTAAGCTCCTGCTAGCAATTCCTTTTACACAAAATATATAAATGACGAGGGGGGGGGGAGAAAGAATCTCCTTTATAATCTCTTCGTTCTAAACAAAATTCTTCTGTGATCGATAT
This sequence comes from Leuctra nigra, assembly GCA_934045905.1. NCBI lineage: Eukaryota > Metazoa > Arthropoda > Insecta > Plecoptera > Leuctridae > Leuctra > Leuctra nigra. Next base: position 46,925,391 of record OW203763.1, read on the forward strand.
AAACATATCCATTATTTTCAATGGTGTGTTTGGATAATATTTAGTAGACAATTATTACAGAAAACGGCAATGTAAATGTTAAATATTCGCGTTACTATGCTGATGTCACAAAGGCCAAGTAGTAGCCGTTTATCCTACGATAGGTTAGGTTCTTAGGTTAGGTTAGGTCCTCTTTGTTAGGTTCTTTGATATTACTTTATGCATGGCTAAATGATATCATTGGAATGTATAACAATCATGATTACTTGCTCTCATTTCACTTTTTAGAAACAATTGAATTATGACTATTTATTAATTTTTAACGATAATAAATAAAATCTGCTCGTTTTGTCCTGAAAAGGGCCTGCACTACACGTCCTCGACAACTATCCCGACTAATGGTCCTATTCAGGGCAAACATCTTATTAACGTTCCGTAAGTGACTAATAAACTACCATAGATAAAACGCTTTTATAGAACAGTTCGGGCATGAATATGTTTTCCGAACGTGCTCATCAACATTTCACATCCCTGCGTTTTCTTCTTGTTGGTGAATATTAACGACGCACTTGTCTTCGATGAGATTTATTCGGAAAAGTGGTTTTGGATAAAGCTCATAAGTCATAACGCAGTTTTCAACACGAGACGTAAAGAATCACTACACTCCATGATCACACTCGTCCGTGCCTGGCCTCGATCCTCGATCCTCGATCCTCGATCCTCGATCCTCGATCCTCGATCCTCGATCCCGGGCTCTTCCCACGACATCCTGGCTCTGTGTTGTGTGTTGTTGAAGCGAGGGTGAGTAACGAGGAGCGTCCGGTCTGGCAAAACCTCTCAACTCCCCCAACAACGACGAGAGAAAACTGCATCGCAAATCATTCCAGAATAGCACTCCAGAATTGCACTGATCCAAACATTTCCTTGTTACTTTGCCAAAATCTCCAATATAATTAGGTTTATATTCAATGAGTAATCTAATTTTGCATATGCCGCTTTAAATCGACTGCATTTCACATTAGTCGCTTAAGTTTGATTATATGAAATTATTCTGAGTAATACTTTACATCACATTTCGTAATGTGTATAACAACGACCATGTTAAAAGGCTGAAGAATATTGACGCACATTATATCAATTAGAGTGTTCCCTTTAAGTAAATTTCGTAATACGATATCGTAACAATGGAGTGACAATAGTTGACCCCAGAGAAGTTAATAAAATTAAACTATTAAAATAGAATGGAGTGTTTATTTAATAATATGTTCTTAATTTATCCGCTAGAATAGTGTCAATCACAACTCATTAATCGAATTGAATTTTAGTAAAAAGGGTAATTATCATTCGTTCCAATAATCTTCTTTTATTTTAGTTTTACTTTACTTTATCAAAACGAATACATTCTTAAAATGATCTTAAAATACTGTAGAAATATTAACCCCGATGACATTTCCTAACTTCCATCAAAACAATTAAATTGCATTACGAACCTTGAAATCGAATTGAGTAATTTCATTTATTTCCCAGTATAAACTAAACTAAACCCAAACAAGTAAAACTCCCAATAACTCCAAGCCAATGTACGATAAGACGTTGTGTTCCAATAACAATGTCGAACTCACATGGTAAAGTTGGTGCGTCCACTATGTCTGTTGTATGTTCTTCAAATCCCTCGCATGGCACCGGTGTGTGAAGCCGAACTGAACTGAACTGACTGATCAAGTGAGCACGCCACACACAACTGCCAACTGCCTCCAACCCACTGAAGCCGCGAGCTCAGCGGCAGGGGTATCTACTCGCTACTGGCAATCCGACTTGATGAAGGAAGCTCATAAATCATATTGGGAATAGATTCCATCCCAGTATACCCCTGGTGCTATACCCCTAGACAGCTTGCTGGATTGCGCAATGAAGGCGTATACCTACACAAGAATAAGGTACAGTACTTAGGGAAAAAATCAAGTTTTAAAGCAAATTAAGCGTGTGGCTGAAAAAACAAATAATAGCTGTAATGATCATTTAAATAATAGCTCCTAATAATGGTATTGTTTTAATTATTAAATTAACTGTGTTTTTATAATTTTGCTTAAATATAAAAAAATCTCCGTTTAATTTAATTTTAACGTTTGATTAGCATGCGAGTAGAGATTTAGATAGTGAATGTGTAGATAATTTGAATTTTGTATCATATTATTGACAAGAATTGTGAAGTGCTATCTTGATAATTTTCAATATAATTCATGCACATTGGTAACTTTTAGTTGTCAAAAATACCGATGATCTGTGATAACATGGCTGACCTTCTTTCTATCACATGGATGCAATTTGTAATAACATCATAATGCTAATTAATTCGATTCCAACTCATCTTAGAAAAGAATAATAATCTGTATACTAATCTAAGCCGTCTATATTTCAATGTATCATGTTTTTATAGTTTTTACAAATTTATTTTTAAAAATCCAACTTAAGCTAGGTCCACATAGCCGTTTTTCCGTTTTGCGTTTTCCGTTTTTTTCTCTTGACCAATCACAAGTCTCCCTTGAGCGGTTTCTGGACTTGTGATTGGTCGGTAAGTAAAACGGAAAACGGAAAACGCAAAAACGGTCTATGTGGACCCGGCTTTAGACGTTTTGCATGTAGCATGTGGAATGTAGCACGTAGCTTGTGGAACGTAACACGTAACATGTAGCACGTAGCACGTTGCATGTAACACGTAGCACGTAGCACGTAGCACGTAGCACGTAGCACGTATCATGTGGAACGTAGCACGTAGCACGTAGCATGTAGCTTGTAGCACGTAGCATGTAGCTTGTAGCACGTAGCATGTACCCCGTAGCAAGTAGCACGTAGCACGTAGCACGTAGCACGTAGCACGTAGCACTTAGCACTTAGCACGTAGCACGTAGCATGTGGAACGTAGCACGTAGCACGTAGCACGTAGAACGTAGCACGTAGCACGTAGCACGTAGCACGTAGCACGTAGAACGTAGCACGTAGCACGTAGCACGAAGCACGTAGCACGTAGCACGTAGCACGTAGCACGTAGAACGTAGCACGTAGCACGTAGCACGTAGCACGTAGCACGTAGAACGTAGCACGTAGCACGTAGAACGTAGCACGTAGCACGTAGCACGTAGCACGTAGCACGTAGCACGTATCACGTATCACGTAGCACGTATCACGTAGCACGTAGCACGTAGCACGTATCACGTAGCACGTATCACGTATCACGTATCACGTAGCACGTAGCACGTAGCACGTAGCACGTAGCACGTATCATGTGGAACGTAGCACGTAGCACGTAGCATGTAGCTTGTAGCACGTAGCATGTAGCTTGTAGCACGTAGCATGTACCCCGTAGCACGTAGCACGTAGCACGTAGCACGTAGCACGTAGCACGTAGTACGTAGCACGTAGCACTTAGCACTTAGCACGTAGCACGTAGCATGTGGAACGTAGCACGTAGCACGTAGCACGTAGAACGTAGCACGTAGCACGTAGCACGTAGCTCGTAGCATGTAGCTATCAAATCCATTTTACTTGAACATCAATTTTACAGTACATAATAATTTCATGACCACGTTTTCTTAAATGTAGCAACTGCTGACAATGCAAATGTCAGCAATGACATTTGTATTGTAATGCTTTTTTACCATTTTTATAGTAGTTATTTGAATTATTATGCATTATTTATATTTTACTTGATCACAAGCGCTCGGCAGTTTTAGAAAATTGAGAGAGAAAAATTGTTTCATAAGTGAGTGTAACTTTTACAGGATGTTCACATGATCAGTCTGATTGTATATTAGTGCATTTTTTTATTTTTGTTATTGCATCGTTAATTAGGCGCCGGTTATTCAACAAAACTGCGCAAAACTATGAAATTTGCGATACGATTGGAGACCAAACCCGTAAACCAATTGATCTCAAATTTTAATCATGATTAGATGAAAGACAAACTTAGGGTTATCCCTTGGCACATTTTTGAAATTTAATTTTATACGGCGCCCAGGGAGACAAGAAAATAGTTAATTTTTCACCAAAAATCCACTAATTATTACTAATTAACGAAACAAAAGATTAAAAATGTACCAAGGGATAACCCTAAGTTTGTATTTTATCTAATCACGATTAAAATTTCAAATAATTTGGTTTACCCATTTCGTCTCTAATCGTATCGCAAAAAGTGTCTACAAAAAGCAACAAAATTGCTCGCGCTTGCAGCACCTTAACGCTGGTGTTACTACTAATAAATACAAATACAAATACAAAGTAGTATTTAGAACGAGCACGAACGTAGCACGTAGCTCGAGCAAGTAGCATGATTTTGTAAGAATAGTTGCAAATTGACATTGTTAGAATACAAAATCATGCTGCAACGAGATTTCACAGAGGTAATTGCATCGAATTATATTTTTATTTTGTACAGGTTCAGTGTGCCATACCACTATATCTTGTAATTTATCAAATATAATTACTTAAAGCTTAGTTTCTTTTTAAATACAAAAATGAAGTAGTAAAATTTAATGCAATTAAAAATTGGTGATGTAAGTACGTTAGTACTTAACGTACTAGTACTAAACGGCGTTAGTGTTTGTCAGATTTGGTATTGACTCTTCAATCCGGCAAAAAGCTATTGAAACCATAATTTGATTGACTTTTCAACAACAAAATCTCTATTGTTAAAAACCACAATTTCCGTTCTTCACAGCCACATATCAAAAATTAAATACATCACTTCCATCTTTGAATTACAAGATATACATTAGTAAGATTTTGACATGGATATCAGGAAAGGTTGCTTGTAGCTGAGGTTGGATATTTGATTTGTCATTTGCTGAAGTAACATCCTACTTGTAAGACAATGGCAATGATATCATACATCCGTATTGACCAATCCAACATACTCCGCTCAATTGAGATTTAACTCTGCGTTATTGTTTCATTGGAGAAAATAACCGACATGTTTAGCGTTTTTTTAAGTGATGATGACATTTTTTATATCCATGTGTGGGAATTCTTGAATCGTACAAAATCCCAAATAAAGAGAAAAATTTGTAGTTTTTCTTGTGGTGATAAAATTGTCAACTTCAGTACATACATACAATAATAACATAGTGTTAGGTCTGTTTTTGTTTTACCACACAAATTCAGAACTTACATTTCATTAAACCTTACACATTATGTGAAGAAGAAGAAGAAGAAACAAGATATTGAAATTGTGCTGCCAGAGGAATTATCACTGAAATCTACTTAGATTTTAGTAGGACTTTTAAGATCAAAATTATTTGGACATTAATATTTTTATTTTTTACTGAATATTTAAGGAAATTCTTACATTGGTTTTAATCGGGATCGTTCAATTCAACCTAAAAATTGTACCTTATCATCGAGTGATTATTGCAATATTCATTACAATAAGAGATGCTAGAAGATAACATTAATAGAAACTCCACACACGCATGCCACGTTTCATGACCTTGCTCTTAAAAGTCACAAGGATGCGTTCATTTAATAAACTCATGAAAAACTTAATAGTGTATACTTTAAAATAACACCCAATTAAAAAACAAACTAACTGAAATAATACCCATTTTTAATATCATGCGTGTGTAGAGGATTTCGGTGGTGGTAGGGTGCAGAGGGGTAACTGAAAGTGTGTAAAATAGAATCAGATGATTTGATGAACGATCCGCTCATCTTTCCCGCGTCACTTGCATGTACATCCTTTGTTACAACACCCCAACTATCACCCTAGTGGCATTCGTAGAGGAAGCGGCAAATACAACCAGCGGTATTAAATGACCGGCGAAACATACACATAACACGCTTTGCATTATCGTTCATCAGAATACTAGGGTGCCGAAAATGCAGCTATCAACATATTAGCCTATTGTCTTAAATTAGGATGAATTGCATTGCCTCATTCCATTGTATTTGTCAAATGGATAGATGTGAAGAAATATAATTGTGGTGTTGGTTTTGGTGAACCCACAAGTCAAGAGATGGGACCTTTTGCTGGCTATCATGATTGTGGTTTATTATGAGTTAGGACTTATGACTAGATACAAAGGTAATATTTTCGTGAGGCGCGAAATCGTTTAAATTTAAAAGAAGTTAAAACCAAAAAAAAATACAAATGTTTAACCTTGTTTTACTATTAAATGGAACTGTTTTGAGTAGTGTCGGCGTTCTGTGAGTGAGAATTGTAGAATTTAAAGCCTGCTCTGGGGCCTACAGTGTTCGGGAGAGATCTTTAATAATATAGAATATATTAAGAGATTATATAGATTAGAAATTCATATAGATTATTATTATAGAGAAGAGATTATAGAGAGATTGAGAACCCCTAAGAAAGTTATTGGTCCATTTTTTACGTAATAAAATCAATTGATATCGGTGCCAATAATAGCTTTATGCACCGCTTTTAAACCAAATTTGGCATCCGGTAACCCCGGTAACCACCGAGATTCTGATTTTCAAAGCACCGTTTTAATGTGCCTCTTGACTATAGTATGCTTCAACGATTCATTCTCTATTCTAACTGCTTAATCGTCAGAGCTTTACAACTTGATATAGACTGCCAAGTACTGCAGCCCTGCATACATGATGTTAAGTTTTGTGGGGCTGCTTTTAACAATAAGATATAAAGAAATTATTATTTATATCTTTTATGGAAAATTTAATTTTAGTATACCTATATGATTTATTAAATTATACTTCTGTGTGGCTAGAATTATGATTTATCTAAGATTGCAGACTAAATCTTATTTATCATGTTTATCGTAATATCAGAGTATTCTTTATTAATCATACATATCTATATCGTTACATTGGTGTTGGTGGCAATAGGCCAGTTCTACAAGGTACCTCATTTTAGACCTTTAGGTACCTTTAGACCTGCAGTTTTCGCAGTTATTACTTTTTCAAATCGATTGCGAACGAAAGGGCACTTTCATAAAGCCACACTGCAAAAGTCACATGTCCAAAACACTAAATCTTAACCACTAAGAAGAAGATTCAACAACACGCATCGAGTTCAACGAAGAATACATCTCACGACAGACACAAGAATAAAAACACACGTCCACACACCCAATTCTAGAACAAAACAAACACAACAAACTCAAACTATATAAAATGTAAACTGTACAACAAACTACATGAAAACATAAAAAAGATAGCAATCACTAAAGACATTTCTAGTGCATAAGGCTTATTAGTTATTACTCGCTTGAAGAATGTATGAATTAATAAATTAGAATAAAAGAGTGGATATAACTATGTATACACTGAATGCATAAAAACTATACTCAATTTACATTAAAAATAAAAAATAATTATAGCATATCAATATCATAGTAATATGATCCTATTTCATACACCCTGAACAAAGTATTTATGGAGTCTACATTATATAGTACCTTGTTTAATGGAAAATAAACTTTGATACGACTTCCATATCTCTCTCATAATTCCGCTGTAGTTTTCTTCTCTTTTCTAAAGTATATTCACTTATTATTTCTATTGGATAGTTGCAACACCCTCGTTGCTAATGTAACATACGTCGATCTCGTTTATTTTCATAGGAACAGGTAATTTTTCAATAGATAATATATTTAAAATACAGATGTGAAAGAAAGATATTAAAGAGAAAGACTGAAATGGTTTCAGATAAATTAAGGACATAATAATAAAGATAATGATTACAATTACTTCTTATTACTAAAAGCATCTGGATATTCCATCTAAGATCTATATCATTCAATCTATGATATAGTTTTTATTTAATTTTCTTTAATTTCAAACATTTTAAGTCATTGGCAACCCCCTGAGCACCTGTCATCGCATCCCCCGGCCCAGGGAAGAGAGTATTGTATAGACGTTGGGCCCAGGGTAGGTCCCTACGAAGGACTTATTGGTGCACTTCAGGAGGTACACCTTTTTTAAAATTAAATATATATATATAAATATAAATAAATACCAACTGCAATGAGAAAAGATTTTCTTCGAGTGGGACTCGAACCCACGACCTTCCGATATCCAGTCAGATGCTCTACCAGCTGAGCTATCGAGGCAGTTAACATTGCAGCGGCTGTGTTCCAATATAAGCTGCGTTAGCAACTTACCGAGATTTGAAGATAGCAACTTCAAATGAGGAAACCAAGACGAGTGAAGTTAGTCAGTTGTCAAACGTGGAACATATTCCACGGTCTTCTGACCCTATCTTCAAATCTCGGTAAGTTGCTAACGCAGCTTATATTGGAACACAGCCGCTGCAATGTTAACTGCCTCGATAGCTCAGCTGGTAGAGCATCTGACTGGATATCGGAAGGTCGTGGGTTCGAGTCCCACTCGAGGTAAATCTTTTCTCATTGCAGTTGGTATTTATTTACATCTACCTATCTGAGGTTATCAGCGAAAACCATATTTCACATATATATATAATATGTGAACTGCAAATTTAAAATATTTGACCTCCGGTGGGATTTGAGCCCGCGACCTTTAGTTTGCCGTTCTAATGCTCTAATGCTTGTATGTATTGTTTTAAATAAATTAGTATTTTTCTGAGGTTTTGTACTTAAAAAAATGTAATTTATTATTCTTTCCAAATATTCACGAATTAAAGTTTCGTACAAATATTGGTGAATCTCGGATCTCCCTGCTACCCAAACGTACGCTATCCAAGTCCCCCTGGCATTTGCCAGCCACTCGATAGTTACGTCACTTTTATTATTCTCAATTCACTCCACGGCCGAGGGCATTGTATTTTTAAACCTTACAGCATTTCATTTTTTAATTCTTAAAAAATGTTTCTTTTGGAGAATATAAATTTTATATAAACACCATGACTGTTTATATAAACCATTACATTTTTGTTAAATTTTCATTGCTATTTTCATCAGTTTCTTGTCTGTGGGTTGTGTTGGGTTGTTCCACCACTGCAACTCCGCTTTGGTGAGTACCAGGAAGAAGATTCCAGTCACCATGTCTATTCCATCGGCGATGAAGAACACTGGGACATGCTGGTCTGAAACATTCAGTCGGCAGTCAAATTCAGTTCTTAAGCTGGGATAATGTTCAAATAATCAATTCAACAAACGTAAATAGCATTACTTTAAAATACAATATTTCGTCTATAGTTTCACTAGACTTCCTCAGGTAGAAACATCCAAAACATCCTAGACATCAGGAGTGAACTAAACGAAATATTGTATTTTAAAGTATAAAAGTTTGTTGTAAAGTTTAAAAGAATTGATAATTTTAACGCTCGTTTTAACGAGCTCGTTTTAACGTTTTAACGAGAAACTGAGATGTTCAGTTTCAAGATGAGCGTTTGCAGCGTTTCAATGGCATACGAAACGTTGTCGCACTAATTTTTCAGGCTCAGCCCAACGTCTATACATGGAGGTCCCCATGAAGGTACATGAGAAGGTACATGAAGGTACATGAAGGTACTGTACATGAAGGTAACTTTGTTTCACGGAAAACTGATTATATGTTGAAAATTGTAGTTCATTTCATTAGGGGAGGAGGTTATGGTTGATGAGAGACTGGGTTTTATGAAAACTTCCAGTTGAGTCAAGATGATAGTAAGGGATGTACAAAGGTAAAAATGTCCTACCTAACCGGGGCTCGAACCCGGCACCTCTCACTTGCCGGGCGATGGTAAGTAAGTAAGTTAGTATATAAATAAGTATCTTTATTTTTCGTTACAGAGTTATGTGTACATTTTTACCTGGTTTAGCCCTGAGCACATAATTCTAGAATTATGAACTTACGATCATTAAATGACCACAAATATCATAGGTAAGGAGAAAAGCATTCACCCTCCCCCAAAAAAAGTAAAACAATTAACCATAACCGGGCCCGGGTCCCAGTTATGGATAACGTATATTCAAGTTCCCGGATCAATAGTATAATTCAAAAGATCTAAAGTACAAAACATTTATTTTCTGATTAAGCTCATATTAATGTAAAACCAATCATGCAATTTGAGCGAAAAAGATGTGAAATTACAAGAGTTACGCTTTATTTGTTGTGAGTCGTTATTTGATATGAGAGCATAGTTGAGAAATTACAGATTTTCCAGGCACCAGACGAATCAACAATTTTTCTGCCAAGTTATATTACCGTATTGATTGAGCGAGCGTCACCACGGTACTCATATGGCATTTTATCTCAGGGTTTTTTTGTTTTTTGCCTGCACTGCCCAGGTCAAACCGCACAACCAATCGATCTGAAATTATGTTCACATACTAACGTAATCTATGCGGTCTCTGGGATAGTTTTTGAAAGATCCTGTGATTGGTTCAAATTAAAAAAAAAACTTTTGATTAGTTGGTCCGATCAATTTGAAATTTTGGCAAGTCATTACCACCAACATTGTCCCCAATCTTACAAAGTTTCAGCCAAATCCTCCCATTGCTTAAAATTTAAAACCGTATTTCCTGTGTTTTTTTCAAAATTTAAACTAAAACCGTATGACCGATCAACTTAAAACTTTGCATGGTCATTGCGACCAACATTATCTGTATTTTTGACAATTTTCAGACTAATCTGTATTTAAATCCAAAAGTTATTGACATTTTACGGACATTTTGCGCGTTGGCTGTCAAATTTCTCGAAAATGTTGATCACGGCAACTTCGATTCTTCATAGTTCCAAGGTAGTTAAAGCAGAAACTTTCAAACGTATGAAACTGATATGACGTTCAACATATCGATCTAATATTGTGTAAGTAACACACACTAATATCATATGAGTGGTCCCAGGTATATTTTTTGAACGAGATACTGTGATTTTTGAAATTTAAGATTTTTGAAATAGTTTTTTTTTGAAATTAAGGCCATGGCGACGATGGCGCCGGAGAGGTTGGTGCGGAGGGTGAAGGGAAGTAACATGTACTGACCGGATAGTCTGGGTTGGCGCTGTACTTGTCGACCATGGCGACGATGGCGCCGGAGAGGTTGGTGCGGAGGGTGAAGGGAAGTAACATGTACTGACCGGATAGTCTGGGTTGGCGCTGTACTTGTCGACCATGGCGACGATGGCGCCGGAGAGGTTGGTGCGGAGGGTGAAGGGAAGTAACATGTACTGACCGGATAGTCTGGGTTGGCGCTGTACTTGTCGACCATGGCGACGATGGCGCCGGAGAGGTTGGTGCGGAGGGTGAAGGGAAGTAACATGTACTGACCGGATAGTCTGGGTTGGCGCTGTACTTGTCAACCATGGCAACGATGGCGCCGGAGAGGTTGGTGCGGAGGGTGAAGGGAAGTAACATGTACTGACCGGATAGTCTGGGACCGGATAGCTGTAACTTTTTTCCTATAAAAGTTATGGTGTTAAAACTTTCACATATTAGACCTTAGTATGTTTTTTATAATTGGTGTCATATGTGCAGTAATTTCGTCACAGTGATGTTTCGCCCGTTGGACGTTTTTTGGGCCACCCGATATATATTTTATCTGTGTTTTTCACATTAAATTTTAAACTAAGTAACGGATCTGGCCAATTTTTTCACAACATGTTCATTATTTAAATAAACAATAAATTATATATTGAACATTTCACAAACTTTATTATTATTGAATCTCTCAATATTTCGCCTGCCTTCTGCAGGTTTCTTCAGGAGTTTGACATTACAGTTTTTGACAGGTAGCTAAACAATAATTAAACAATTGAAGACATTCCAACAGGCTTACAAATTACAAAGAAGTCACAAAGAAAAGATGTTTTCAAGAGGTTACAAAGAAAATAATGAAAAAACCATAAAAAATTAAACCAAAGACTATTTATAAATTATTCTTGACGTAATTATCAATATCTCTTTCCGAAACCAAGAAAATAACAATCAATGATCCTTCTTCACCGTATCCCACCTTCTTAATATTTTGTTATTTTAACGTTTCCGTCCAAATGGTATTGAATTCATAGCTAGGTTGACTAAAAACATGCATCCCTCCTTTCCTAGCACTGCCATGGTTGCCGCCCCCTTAAATCGCCTTCTTCCCCATCGAGCATGGATTCTTTCCACATTTCCCCAACCTTGTCCCATTCTATGTTGTGTTGACGTTCCATTCCATCGAGTGTTCAACCAGCAACGATTTAACTTCACTGTCAATGGTATTAATCCTTTTGTTTCTTAAATTGGACTTGTGCTAGCTTTAATCCTCACATTGACTGGTCTCTTCGTCTCGCCTACACTCCTTCGCATTCACACCCTATTGTGTACACCCATGCCTTGTCGTCATGTTCTTTATTCTTGGGTTTAACATTCATTAAAATGCTCTTGAGTGTGTTACCTGAATTATATTCACATAATTCAGATTCCAAAATTCGTTTAATTTCATCCGATAATTTAGGTATATTGTATCGAAATAGTGTTCAAAGGTTCTTCTCTAATCATTTGCCTGTTATTGTTCATTGAAAACATTTGGTTAACAAATTGATCCGGGTAACCATTCATCCTAAATACTTCTTGTAAAAACTTGAGTTCATTTTGTTTATTTTCCAAATTAGTGCTTTGTGTTTCATCACGATTAATTAAACATTTCATTGTGCCTTCTTTAAACACTTTCTGGTGGTTTGACATGTAATGGATATATTGATTGGTATGAGTAGTAGATTGGTATGCGTTATGTGGATGACATCTTCATGATTTGGGATGGAGGGGAAGAAGCCATCTTAGAATTTCTTGATTACATTAATGACTTAAGACCCACTATACAATTTACACTTGAGAGGGAAAATGAAGGAAGCATCCCATTTTTAGATTTCAATTTAACAAGGAATAAGGATAATATTGAGTTGAGAGTCTACAGAAAAGCTACTCATACCAATCAATATATTATCCATTACAAGTCAAACCACCATAAAGTGAATGGGACAAGGTTGGGAAAATGTGGAAAGAAGCTCGATGGGGAAGAAGGCGGTTTAAGGGGGCGGCAACCATGGCAGTGCTAGGAAAGGAGGGGATGCATGATTTTAGTCAACCTATAGATATGAATTCAATACCATTTGGACGGAAACGTTAAAAGAACAAATATTAAGAAGGTGGGATACGGTGAAGAAGGATCATTGATTGTTATTTTCTTGGTTTCGGAAAGATATATTGATAATTACGTCACGAATAATTTATAAATAGTCTTTGGTTTAATTTTTTATAGTTTTTTCATTATTTTCTTTGTAACCTCTTGCAAACATCTTTTCTTTGTGACTTCTTTGTAATTTGTAAGCCTGTTGGAATATCTTCAATTGTTTAATCATTGTTTAGCTACCTGTCAAAAACTGTAATGTCAAACTCCTGAAGAAGCTGGTTTACAGAAGGTGGTTTACAAGCAGCTGTCCAACTACGTCGAGACCAGCAATCTTCTACCCGACAAGCAATCTGGGTTCAGAAAGCTCAGAGGTACAGCTCTCTTGGATTTGGTTGACGATGCAATTGGAGCGATGGATACCAGAAAAGTTACCAGCCTGGTTTTATTAGACTTCTCGAAAGCGTTTGATACTCTGAACCATAAACTTCTGGTAGCCAAACTCCGCCATCTTGGTCTTAGTGCAAGCGCTGTTCAATGGTTCTACAGTTATGTTAGCAATCGCTCACAGCGTGTGCAAATGATGAAGGGTAACACTCGTTTAACATCAAAGTCTGTAAACATCCACACGGGAGTACCGCAGGGATCAATTCTTGGTCCCCTCTTGTTCATCATCTACACGGCTGACATTCATGAAAGTCTCACACATTGTCAGATACATGTATACGCGGACGACACGCAACTGTATGTGTCTTCCGACCCGGCTGACACGGCGAGTGCCAAAGATCATCTGAATGCTGACCTCTCTGCCATCTCGTCATGGGCACGTGACCGCGCACTCGTCCTGAATCCCTCGAAAACCGTATCTCTGCTAATAGGCACCAAACAGCAAAGAGATAAGGTAATTCTGAGTAACTTTGAAGTCCTGCTCGACAACGTGCCGATCCCATTATCCGACGAAGCCAAAAGTCTTGGTGTAACTTTGGACGGCCATCTCTCGTTCAATTCGCACGTATCACAGCTACGGCAAACCTCCTTCAACAAGCTTCGACGACTCCGTAAGCTACAGTCGCTGCTTTCGACATCAACCAAGCTCCTCCTTGCAGATGCTCTTGTTCTCTCGACGCCAGCATACTGTGACACTGTATATGGACCATGTATTACTCAGGCAAATAGCAGCCGTATACAAACTATCCAAAATGCTTGCGCCCGCTTTGCATTTAACCTCCCTTGGAGATGCCACACCACCCCAGCTATTAGGAAAGCCGGCTGGCTAAAATTGCATGAGCGCCGTCTCCACCACCTCCTAAACATTACGCATAAGGCAATCACGACAGGACAGCCATCCTACTTGGCTAGGAAGATCGTGCGTAGAGGAGAACTGCATTTAGTGAATACTAGAAACCGAGCTGACCTATCGATTGCAACCCACAAAACATCGAAATACAAATCGTCTTTCGCTTACGCTTCGGCGAAAGCCTATAATGATGTGCCAACCAAGCTAAAAGACTCATGTGTAGGTGTGTTCAATAAAATGTTAAAGAATCACTTGTTTGCAATTGGGTGTTACAAGGAACAGGTCTGAACTCCCGTATAATAGTAACTTAGCTTTAGCTTATCTTTATACTTATCTGTTTTAAACTAATCTTGTAGCTATCATACCTACATTGCTTTGATAACTGCTAGTGTCCCAACTTACGCTTTGTAGTAACCCTATAGTGTAGGTAGTATTTATTAATTTTTATCTTTTAACCATTTTATAACTATTTTGACTATTACTTTCGCAAATGCCTACGTATGTGGTTTATATTGTTCAGTGTGACTACTATCTTAAATAGATAATATTATGTTTTAGTTGTTTTTAAACAGGTTACTAGATCAACAATGACCAATGTGTTCATTAATGTTGAATGTCGCCTTTTTGTATATAAATGTGCAAATAAAGATAAATTGAATTGAATTGAATTGAATTGAAGAAGCCTGCAGAAGGCAGGCTAAATATTGAGAGATTCAATAATAATAAAGTTTGTGAAATGTTCAAATATTGTTCATTTATTGTTTATTTATGTAAAGCCAAACTTAAGAACGGAAAACGAATTATTAATATATGCATTACTATCCAATGCAGAAGGCTAATGATTTCCAGCAAAATCGGTCTATTAATTTCATCGGAATCTTGATTTGTAGTTTGCACCACCGGTTGACCTATCAAATAAGCTTCGATAAATCTAAACAAACTCATATTTAGCATGGTCGTTACTAAGACCAACATTGTCTCTTATTTTACTAATTTTCAGCCCAATCAGTCAAGAATATATGCACTTATTGAAAGTTTTAATAACTGTCAGAAATCAAGTATCAAAATGAACCACTGCAACTGGATCTGATTTGCTTTATGTACCAAAGTGTAAAGATTGATATTCATAAGTTTCAATAGAGTACTAGAGTGCCACGCCCACTAGGCACTTCCGGATTATTTCTGGATTTCTTCTTATGGAAAATAACATGGGGACTTACTTCGATTGCTGGTCATTTATAAACAAAACAGAGTTAAGAAAATCGCAATACACCACCATTAAATTCAATCTTTCATTTATAATATTATGTCAACACATCTCTTCAAATATATACCAAATTTAAACTGTTCCAAGTTAAACAACACACTACACAGGGTATGACGTCACGAAAGTGTACACCGGTGCAAGATGTAAATTCAATGAACTGTCAGTCTACATTTCAACAGTTCATTACATGATTACATCTCGTTTTATGGTATCCTGAAATCAAAATAACTATTATAATGAACTTGATTCAGTGTATAAACTCGAGGAGCACAGAAATACTTCAGTTTTGTTTACTTTTCGTCAACAATCAAAAATTGACGTGCAAGGTCTGGCATCATTGTTGAAAATTGTTTCATTTGTTTTTCATTTTTGTAAAGTCGCAGTTGCCAGCTCGCTACCCAGGACATCGCACTGCGCCGTGTTACAATTTATTATTGATGTAGATTGCAACGTCGCACTTTGGAGCTGTTTAATAACTTAAACAGATTAACTATGGTATATATTTGAAGAGATGTGTTGACATAATATTATAAATGAAAGATTGAATTTAATGGTGGTGCATTGCGATTATCTTAACTCTGTTTTGTTTATAAATGACCAGCAATCAAAGTAAGTCCCCATGTTATTTTCCATAAGAAGGAATCCAGAAATAATCCGGAAGTACCTAGTGGGCGTGGCACTCTAGTACTCTATAGAAAACATATATTTTTATGTTGATTGAGTGGATCATATTTCAATTCAATATAGATGTATATGTTTCTGTGCGATTGGTATGGAATTCCTGTTGGACATATTTGACACATTAAATCGCATGCAGTACTGCTGCTCGCTTATCAACGCGTTACACTGAGCGTTTTCCTAGTGTTAGAGAAAGCTCTTATGGCTCCATCGCTAGTATTTTTGTGATCATTAGAGAATTTACTATAATGACGGCTGACGACCATTCTCTAAAACATCGAATGCCTTTTTGTGTCAATTTGGAATGGAATACACTCACTTTTAAATGATACCTACTATAGAGTGTGCCTGCTTTCCCTTTCATGAAAAAGAAGTGCATCTACGTCTATATCAAATTCAAATTTAATTGAATTTTTAAATTAAACATTTGATTTCGCAAAAACTGACTCTTGCCCTATCTCTAAAGCATAGTTCAAAGAGAAGTTTCGTCTGGCAAAATCTGAACTGAATATCAGATATTTCCAGGCTATAAATAGTAATAATTTTCCTTAGGATGAGTATTTCACGAGAAAATAAGAATCAATATCCCTTATTAATTGCTTAATAGGACAGGTCCATGGTATAAGTATCTCTGCTAGTATATTATTGCATCATGGGACAGGTCTTACCTTGCTACAGTTCTTGGTTGCTTAGCTACCAGAGAAAGTTCTTGAGAGCGTTAGATAGAAGATGAAATCGATAGAAAGTATTGCGCAATTGTTTATACTTTATGCATCTGATAGCTTTAGCTATCGAGAAATTGGCAAGAGCTAGGTTAACACTTGGCACAACTAAAAATGGTATTTGAAGGAAACGGATTGGCTTGTGGTCAGGTTCCTTGACAATCAATCCATGTTATTAACAATGAAATCAGAGCTTACCTACTAGATTTAGATAAAGCGAGATAGCATGGCTTTACAGGATGATGCCATCAAATCTTTATCAGCCAATCCGATTCTTACGAGTACCGTTGTAATGTGGTCAAGTGCCCAAAGTCTGGACCAGCGAGACCTTGTATGTGTATCTAATCTGGCTGGATGGCTTAATGCACACCTTTACGAAGATGTCCATCCTTGACCGAAAGCCCATATAGGATCATCAAGGGTTTAACATATCAAACGGGACAAGGTGAGATTTCATTTATTGAGATAATAAGTGACCAATCAGTTTGATAAACTGCTACATACACAATAATTTTTTATTGAAGTCACTTTCGATTTAAAACAAATTCCCATAAAAAAGATTTCATGTAAAAATACCAGCCAGTCTCTTCAACTATAAAAAAATATAAGAATCTAAACATTTAGCACTGAAAAATAGTGATATGAAAATTTTTTCCTGTAGTAAAAACATTATTTTAAAAATAAAAAAATACTTGTCGCGCATCGTGTATATAAAATAGTATAGATGTATAGGCCAGAAATCAAATATACCTACCTGCCTATAATAATATATTGTATAATTATACCATTAATGCCCATAATGAACCTATAATGATCCATGCCATTGTTCATAGTTATTTATACTATCTATTTGACCCATTTACATCTAAAATGCGGTAGGATGTAGAAAATCGTCATAGTGTATGATAGTTTTCACTGCGAGCGTATTATCGCACCACTTTGTACTTCCCTCAGAAAGGTGGAGTGGGGATGGTCTGTCACGGGAAATCTGAAAGCTCTCAGCCAAATACAATTGAAGGGGTGCTCAAAACGAGGTAATTACCTACTTGGTTTGGACGCCGTCGTCCCACACGACGCCTCCAAAGTCTTGGTCTTCTTCTCTTCAGTCGTCTTCTCTCCTCGAACAACAGAAGAGCACAGGAATCTACTTGGATAGTCAGTTGCAGTGACTGCTGGTGACGGATGGCTGACAATCATCACTCTAATCCAGACTTTAGATTACATTTAGATACCCTCAGAATATACAAAATATCTTTACATGGAAATCTACCTTTTCATGATGGAAAACATTTGTAAGTAGAAAAAAATGTTTGAGGCTTGGTTCGCGAGATATGGATATGGGTTGGTATAAGTATTAATTTTAATACTAGGAAAACGCTCAGTGTAACGCGTTGATGAGCGAGCACAGAACATGCAACATCCCCAGTAGGGTCGTGGAAAAATGTGTCGATCATCCCTACGCTTATACCATCCCGCAATACAACGCAGCGCTGGTATACCACTGTACGATCTCCGTTGTATGGCGGGAGGCGTCTTTCCATACCCTAATCGAGCCCAACTCAATACAACTGTTTAGTGACTAAAGAACTGAACAAAATATTTTCTAGCAATTCAAATTATTTTATGTCGTCCTTCAAGTGACTTCCTACTGTAAATTCTTAGTACCTAAGCTATAGTTACCTAAGCACCTAAGCACCTGGTACCTGTTTTGTAACACAAAAACACTTATTAACAACCATCTAAAATTGGTATATTGGACCAACAATAAACCTAGCTGACAATTATTAGAGAATCTATTCTGGTCAAAACATTCGTTGGTATTAATGAGAAGTTCAAAAGTAGGTGATACTTTGGCGTAGGCCTATGGGGTTCACCTGAAATATTGGCCATAGTTTAATTTTCATGATTATTATAATTTTTTATTAAACCCAACCTCTTCTGCTCATTTTGTTTCGCCTTGCTTATAATAATCTGTACTTTTGTCTCGTATCCGAATTTTGTTATCCAGAAATTTGTATCACCTTTATAAAGTGTTTAAATCTACTTTCCGAACAATGTTCTTTACTTTCAAACTGTCAACAATTACGTGAGTAAAACCTCCAATATTCCGGAGAATATTGCACTAAGCTGCTTCATTATGAATGGGAGTGTTAGAATGTTTGGTTATACCGAATAGATTCAGCGTTAAATGCTCGTAAAATGCAAATCATTAAATCAATGAGTTGGGCTCGATTAGGGTATGGAAAGACGCTGGCGGGAGGGTATAAGCGTAGGGATGATCGAGATATTATTCCAAAGCTGTACACGTCCCCACGATACACGACACGGCACAAGACGATTTTCTCTGCAACTTTCCAATCTATATATTAAGAATCTGGATGAATAACAGATCCATTTGTGTCGGTCGTGACTTACCTACATACCTTCTCCAGAAATCTCTTTTGACAACCCATACTAAACTCGTAAAAATATGACAATTAAAACTTTGTAACTTGACTGATTGGGCTTACAATGTGTAAAATTTTAGATTATGTTGGTCTTGATCACCATGCAAAATTTGTACTTAATCGGAACATTTTGATTGTCGACCCATCAGAAGATAATGAGCGAGCGTAGCGATGCGTCACCACGGGACTCTTTATGCCTATGGCAATTTCTCTGTGTGTTTTTTGCTTGTTTGTTTATTTATTTGTTTATGTTTTTGTCTATTTGTTTGTTTGTTTGTTTGTTTGTAGGCTACGCCCAGGCTTAACCGTTCAACCGATTGGTCTGCAATTTTGTATACACATTAATTTCATAGGAGCGGTCCCAGGTATTGAACGAGATCCTGCTGTTTTTGTTAGTTTTTGAGAATTAAAGATAGAACCGTTCGTATACATTTTACTTAATGCTATAGAATTTTTTATTTTACAAACTTAATACATTCAATTCTAAAAAATACTCTACATCATTAATTTTTAACACTTTTAGGAATTTCGTTGAACAATCTGAAACCAGAATAAAACAAAGTTTTCTGGCTACTCGTCTTCTTTGCCTGTCAAGACCAACTTAATTGATCTATTCCTGTATTATACTGATAATTATTATTGCCAACAAACCCAGTAAGTTTGTAGTTTGTGCAGTGTGTGCGTACACTTGGCAAAACTAAAAACGGTATTTGAACGAAACAGATTGGCTGCTGGTCAGGTTCTTTGACAATCAATCCTTGTCAATCCTTCTCCTTGTTCATCAATCAATGAAATAAGAGCTCATCTACGACAGTTAGATGACGAGTTAGCATTGCCACCAATTCGTTTTCAGCCATTCTTTCGAAAATCGTTTTTAGTTTGTAAAAGTGTACATAAACAGTAATAATATATTTATTGTTTTCAAAATGAAACTTAATTTTTCAATTCTGTTGAAAAAGACAGCAATTCTATTACAACATTGGCAAACCGTGAAAAGCGCTGAAGTGATCCAAAGAAGAAATATGACATGACAGACATGCAGAGAAACACATTGCTGACAATGACTTGGACTTGGAAGCTAATTCGGACAGTCGTACTTGGCAGTTGTTGGCAACTTACGCCGTGTGACAGAGAATGAGCGAGCAAGCTGTACAAGTGCTTGCATCGACCTGCCGATCCGATTAGAGCGTCCCGAGTAAGCCAATTAGCTAGGAGGTTAACGAGGAGGTCAGTGTAGCATGGATATTGGGAGAAGAAACATGATTTAAACATATCATCAAATTAATTATGTGAAAAGTTATACAAATGGGGATGTTAATTTATCAAAAAAAATCACTGACAATGTGACGGAATGCTTGATTGAAACTTGGCTCAATATTTTGTGGATCGGTATGATAGAACGGGCAGTGTTTTGGGGGATATTCGTTTGTTTCTTTTCATGGATTACCATTGGATATTCACAGTAAGTATATTTAAACACGTTACTTCTCAACTATTACACTGTATTGAAACATTGGCTTTGAGTTTCAACTGTTTTTTGTCTGATGGACGAATAATACAATCGGAATATTTCATTACACTTTTAGATTCATCATTGAAGTTCATATGCAATTTATCCCTTCGCTTACTGCTCATTATTTATCAAACAAGGAGAAAGTAGCGCCAGATGATTTCCTTTGAGACTAAAGCAATCTTTCATTATCTCTAAAGAGAACGAGTAAAGTGTAAAGAGTAAAGAGTAAAGTTACTCGTTCCAACATGAACCACATTATTAATTGAAATGTTCTCAAACGGAAATTGGTTTCTACGAGTGTGCTAGCTGTGCCGAAAATCAAGTTTCAAGTTTAAGTTTCAGTGTTTTCTATTTGTCACAAGGTCATAACGGGCATAGAACACAAGCAGTGACCTAATATGCTTTATGCGTCCTTATAGGGTATTTGGACATTTTACATTTATCTTAGCTTTTATATTTGAGTGAATTGATTTTTATTATG